>MCJB01003950.1:0-10156 GCA_002018475.1 Nicotiana obtusifolia
ATACTCTAAGTGCTTGCAGCAACCTAAATTGTTTTATTTGACTTGTGATCTTAAACTTGATGTTGTAATCATACATATCCTTATACTCTGCTAATAGTATTTTATGTAGCTTCTGCGGCAATGTGTATTACCTGAACCTTTGTCTGAACTTCTGCTACCATGATAGTTATTAGAGTGAGTACCTAATTTATATCTAAACCTTTGGGGAAGAATGATTATGAATAACTAAAGGTATTTGGGGTGGGGCTTAGTTTGTGGATGAGGTGTCCTTCCCTGACACAAGCACTGCTCGGGGTCCTTGAGACCCTTGTGAACTCTGAAGTGCCAGGGACTCCAAGGATACCTTGTTCATGAATAAGGTCATACCCTAAGCTCTTAGTCATTGGCCTTCATTAATCCTCTTAGGTTTAATACGAATGAATTTTGGTCTTCACTCTACAATGTTTATTTGTTATGGCTTTGTTTTGTTGGGTCTCATATTCTCTTTACTATACTCTTCATGACATTGATACATTATAGCTTATTGGGCAACATGTGGCATCACTAATGTCTTCTCTCTTTTTGAATGCATGCTCCAATTTGGCCTGCTGAGTTCTTTACTGTACTTCTCTCTTAAAAGGATAATTGTTAAATCAAATTGTCCCACACATTAGCCCAATCCCTCATCTGACCCAATCTAAAACAACCTATCTTATCAACCATCGCGATCCATGAGCTCCTCTCCAAGCCAGTCTAACTGCGCCACTTCACCCCCCCTCACTTACTCATAAAGAAAGTACAAATTGATCTGGACAATTGATCCAACTCATCAACTTTCTGTGTTTAGTTTTCATTTTCCTCTTTTCTTTAGTTGTATTAAGATCTCATCTCCACCGGTGGATTAGATGGATCCAACAGCTACCCCATTTTATGATTAAAACATTTTCATAATTCCTATCTCCTAAAAATATCAGGGTCGTTGATCAAATAATCTAACGACCCAGATTCCTTCTCGAGTTTTAAACTTAGAGACAACCCTAAACCCTAATAACTTTCAACAAAAACAGTTGCCTCTCTTTCCCAATATGCTCTCAGTTCTCTCATTCGCCCAAATCCCTGCACAAATTTGTGCAAGGTCACCTAATATAAACTCAAATCATCTATCTTGTACCTTTAATCCACAAATCCAGCCAATCCTTTTTTCGTTTCTGCCGCTAAAATTTGAACTGCCCAAATCTGAAACTAGGACCAATAGAACAAAACCCAAAATCTTCTGATTTCTCTCATGCTCCATAAAATCGGAGCATGCACGAAGGTTTCTCAGAGCTTCATTATGTGTATTCGATGTCCAGAGGTCAAACGCAGTGACCTATGGAAATTGGAGCCTTAGCCGATGAATTTTGCTCATCAATGGTCGATTTTGATTCTCACATGCCGAGGTAAACTCCATCATCGATTCTCCCTCTGTTCCTTCGGATTTTACTCCTTATCGTTATCAACTCATCGTCATCTTCCACTCACTATTTTAATCTACTAGAACCCTATGTTGACATTTTAAATAGTGGCTTAATTTCTAACACCAACCACCAAGAATCATCTCACACATAATTGAACAACTGAAAGCTTAGGTTTTTCTGACTGATTTTTACTTTCCTTCTCTCTTTTCAGGTTCTGAGTTCATTCACTATTCGAATTTTGAGTCTTTGGTTTCTAAACAGCTAAACAAAGGACTTTGTTTGGTTTGCTGCTCTGAACAAGGTTAGTGTATAAAGACCCACCCTTTTCTTTGGTTATCTGTGTTGCTACATGTTTACCATGTTTCTTCCGTGGAGTACCTTTTGTTTATAATGTGTGATATTTGTTGATGGCTATTTATCATATCTTTATATTGTGGGTTAACCTCATTGTTTGAGCGATTGTTTCTTTCATAACCTAGCATTATCCTAATGATAAGTGATTACTCTATGAACTTAACAAAATTTACAAGATAAATGCTTCTCTAATTCCGGAAAACTTGATATTACCAGTAGTGTTAGTAAGGTTAACATATATACCTTCTATACCCCTTGGATCACTTGACTTAGCATGATAAACCTGAATTAGTCTACTGAAGTTTGCTTCTCCTTGTTTTATATCTATGGTTGGTTTCTTTAATTTTTCTGACACACGATGAATATTCTAAGTGCTTGCAGCAACCTAAATTGTTTTATTTGAATTGTGATCTTAAAGTTGATGTTGTAATCATACATGTCCATATACTCTGCTAATAGTATTTTATGTAGCTTCTGCGGCAATGTGTATTACCTGAACCTTTGTCTGAACTTCTGCTACCATGATAGTTATTAGAGTGAGTACCTCATTTATATCTAAACCTTTGGGGAAGAATGATTATGAATAACTAAAGGTATTTGGGGTGGGGCTTAGTTTGTGGATGAGGTGTCCTTCCCTCACACAAGCACTGCTCGGGGTCCTTGAGACCCTTATGAACTCTGATGTGCCAGGGACTCCAAGGATACCTTGTTCATGAATAAGGTCATACCCTATGCTCTTAGTCATTGGCCTTCATTAATCCTCTTAGGTTTAATACGAATGAAGTTTGGTCTTCACTCTACAATGTTTATTTGTTATGGCTTTGTCTTGTTGGGTCTCATATTCTCTTTACTATAGTCTTCATGACATTGATATATTATAGCTTATTGGGCAACATGTAGGATCACTAATGTCTTCTCTCTTTTTGTGTGCATGCTCCAATTTAGCCTCCTGAGTTCTTTGCTGTACTTCTCTCTTAAAAGGATAATTGTTAAATAAAATTATCCTACACATTAGCCCAATCCCTCATCTGACCCAGTCCAAAACAACCTATCTTATCAACCATCGCGATCCATGACCTCGTCTCCAAGCCAATCTAACTGCGCCACTTCACCCCCCATCTTACTCATATAGAAAGTACAAATTGATCAGGACCATTGATCCAACTCATCAACTTTCTGTGTTTAGTTTTCATTTTCCTCTTTTCTTTAATTGTATTAAGATCTCATCTCCACCGTTGGATTAGATGGATCCAACGGCTACCCCTTTTTAGGATTAAAACATTTTCATAATTCCTATCTCCTAAAAACATCAGGGTCGTTGAACAAATAATCTAACGACCCAGATTCCTTCTTGAGTTTTAAACTTAGAGACAACCCTGAACCCTAATCACTTTCAACTAAAACAGTTGCCTCTCTTTCCCAATATACTCTCAGTTCTCTCATTCGCCCAAATCCCTTCACAAATTTGTGCAAGGTCACCTAATTTAAACTATAATCATCTATCTTGTACCTTTAATCCACAAATCCAGCCAATCCTTTTTCCGTTTTTGCCGCTAAAATTTGAACTGCCCAAATCTGAAACCAGGACCAATAGAACAAAACCCAAAATCTTCTGATTTCTCTCATGCTCCATAAAATCGGATCATGCATAAAGGTTTCTAAGAGCTTCATTATGTGTATTCGATGTCCAGAAGTCAAACGCAGTGACCTATGGAAATTGGAGCCTTAGCCGATGAATTTTGCTCATCAATGGTCGATTTTGATTCTCGCATGCGGAGGTAAACTCCATCATCGATTCTCCCTCTGTTCCTTCGGATTTTACTCCTTATCGTCATCAACTCATCGTCATCTTCCACTCACTATTTTAATCTACTAGAACCCAATGTTGACCTTTTAAATATTGGCTTAATTTCTAACACCAACCACCAAGAATCATCTCACACATAATTGAACAACTGAAAGCTTAGGTTTTTCTGACTGATTTTTACTTTCCTTCTCTCTTTTCTTGATCTGAGTTCATTCACTATTCGAATTTTGAGTCTTTGGTTTCTAAACAGCTAAACAAAGGACTTTGTTTGGTTTTCTGCTCCGAACAAGGTTAGTGTATAAAGACCCTCCCTTTTCTTTGGTTATCTGTGTTGCTTCATGTTTACCATGTTTCTTCCGTGGAGTACCTTTCGTTTATAATGTGTGATGTTTGTTCATGGCTGTTTATCATATCTGTATATTGTGGGTTAACCTCATTGTTTGAGCAATTGTTTTTTTCATAACCTAGAATTATCCTAATGATAAGTGATTACTCTATGAACTTAACAAAATTTACAAGATATATGCTTCTCTAATTCCGGAAAACTTGATCTTAGTAAGGTTAACATATATACCTTCTCTACCCCTTGGATCACTTGACTTAGCATGAGAAACCTGAATTAGTCTACTGAAGTTTGCTTCTCCTTGTTTTATATCTATGGTTGGTTTCTTTAATTGTTCTGATACACGATGAATATTCTAAATGCTTGCAGCAACCTAAATTGTTTTATTTGAATTGTGATCTTAAAGTTGATGTTGTAATCATACATATCCTTATACTCTGCTAATAGTATTCTATGTAGCTTCTACAGCAATGTGTATTACCTGATCCTTTGTCTTAACTTCTGCTACCATGATAGTTATTAGAGTGAGTACCTCATTTATATCTAAACCTTTGGGAAAGAATGATTATGAATAACTAAAGGTATTTGGGGTGGGGCTTAGTTTGTGGATGAGGTGTCCTTCCCTGACACAAGCACTGCTCGGGGTCCTTGAGACCCTTGTGAACTGTGAAGTGCCAGGGACTCCAAGGATACCTTGTTCATGAATAAAGTCATACCCTAAGCTCTTAGTCATTGGCCTTCATTAATCCTCTTAGGTTTAATACGAATGAAGTTTGGTCTTCACTCTACAATGTTTATTTGTTATGGCTTTGTCTTGTTGGGTCTCATATTCTCTTTACAATACTCTTCATGACATTGATATATTATAGCTTATTGGGCAACATGTAGCATCACTATTGTCTTCTCTCTTTTTATATGCATGCTCCAATTTGGCCTACTGATTTCTTTACTGTACTTCTCTATTAAAAGGATAATTGTTAAATCAAATTGTCCCACACATTAGCCCAATCCCTCATCTGACCCAGTCTAAAACAACCTATCTTATCAACCATCGCGATCCATGAGCTCGTCTCCAACCAATCTAACTGCGCCACTTCACCCCCCCTACTTACTCAGAAAGAAAGTACAAATTGATCTGGACCATTGATCCAACTCATCAACGTTCTGTGTTTAGTTTTCATTTTCCTCTTTTCTTTAATTGTATTAAGATCTCATCTCCACCAGTGGATTAGATGGATCCAACGGCTACCCCTTTTTAGGATTAAAACATTTTCATAATACCTATATCCTAAAAATATCAGGGTCGTTTATCAAATAATCTAACGACCCAGATTCCTTCTCGAGTTTTAAACTTAGAGACAACCCTAAACCCTAATCACTTTTAACTAAAACAGTTGCCTCTCTTTCCAAATATGCTCTCAGTTCTCTCATTCGCCCAAATCCCTGCACATATTTGTGCAAGGTCACCTAATTTAAACTCAAATCATCTATCTTGTACCTTTAATCCACAAATCCAGCCAATCCTTTTTTCGTTTCAACCGCTAAAATTTGAACTGCCCAAATCCGAAACCAGGACCAATATAACAAAACCCAAAATCTTCTGATTTCTCTCATGCTCCATAAAATCGGAGCATGCACGAAGGTGTCTCAGAGCTTCATTATGTGTATTCTATGTCCAGAGGTCAAACGCAGTGACCTATGGAAATTGGAGCCTTAGCCGATGAATTTTGCTCATCAATGGTCGATTTTGATTCTCACATGCCGAGGTAAACTCCTTCATCGATTCTCCCTCTGTTCCTTCGGATTTTACTCCTTCTCGTCATCAACTCATCGTCATCTATCACTCACTATTTTAATCTACTAGAACCCTATGTTGACAATTTAAATAGTGGCTTAAATTCTAACACCAACCACCAAGAATCATCTCACACATAATTGAACAACTGAAAGCTTAAGTTTTTCTGACTGATTTTTACTTTCCTTCTCTCTTTTCAGGTTCTGAGTTCATTCACTATTCGAATTTTGAGTCTTTGGTTTCTAAACAGCTAAACAGAGGACTTTGTTTGGTTTGCTGCTCCGAACAAGGTTAGTGTATAAAGACCCACCCTTTTCTTTGGTTATCTGTGTTGCTTCATGTTTACCATATTTCTTCCGTGGAGTACCTTTCGTTTATAATGTGTGATGTTTCTTGATGGTTGTTTATCATATCTTTATATTGTGGGTTAACCTCATTGTTCGAGCAATTGTTTCTTTCATAACGTAGAATTATCCTAATGATAAGTGATTACTCTATGAACTTAACAAAATTTACAAGATAAATGCTTCTCCAATTCCGGAAAACTTGATATTACCAGTATTGTTAGTAACGTTAACATATATACCTTCTATACCCCTTGGATCACTTGACTTAGCATGAGAAACCTGAATTAGTCTACTGAAGTTTGCTTCTCCTTGTTTTATATCTATGGTTGGTTTCTTTAATTGTTCTGATACACGATGAATACTCTATGTGCTTGCAGCAACCTAAATTGTTTTATTTGAATTGTGATCTTAAAGTTGATGTTGTAATCATACATATCCTTATACTCTGCTAATAGTATTCTATGTAGCTTCTGCGGCAATGTGTATTACCTGAACCTTTGTCTTAACTTCTGCTACCATGATAGCTATTAGAGTGAGTACCTCATTTATATCTAAACCTTTGGGGAAGAATGATTATGAATAACTAGAGGTATTTGGGGTGGGGCTTAGTTTGTGGATGAGGTGTCCTTCCCTGACACAAGCACTGCTCGGGGTCCTTCAGACCCTTGTGAACTCTGAAGTGCCAGGGACTCCAAGGATACCTTGTTCATGAATAAGGTCATACCCTAAGCTCTTAGTCATTGGCCTTCATTAATCCTCTTAGGTTTAATACGAATGAAGTTTGGTCTTCACTCTACAATGTTTATTTGTTATGGCTTTGTCTTGTTGGGTCGAATATTCTCTTTACTATGCTCTTCATGACATTGATATATTATAGCTTATTGGGCAACATGTAGCATCACTATTGTCTACTCTCTTTTTATATGCATACTCCAATTTGGCCTGCTGATTTCTTTACTGTACTTCTCTATTAAAAGGATAATTGTTAAATCAAATTGTCCCACACATTAGCCCAATCCCTCATCTGACCCAGTCTAAAACAACCTATCTTATCAACCATCGCGATCCATGAGCTCCTCTCCAAGCCAATCTAACTGCGCCACTTCACCCTCCCTCACTTACTTAGAAAGAAAGTACAAATTGATCTGGACCATTGATCCAACTCATCAACGTTCTGTGTTTAGTTTTCATTTTCTTCTTTTCTTTAATTGCATTAAGATCTCATCTCCACCAGTGGATTAGATGGATCCAACGGCTACCCCTTTTTAGGATTAAAACATTTTCATAATTCCTATCTCCTAAAAATATCAGGGTCGTTTATCAAATAATCTAACGACCCAGATTCCTTCTCGAGTTTTAAACTTAGAGACAACCCTAAACCCTAATCACTTTCAACTAAAACAGTTGCCTCTCTTTCCCAATATGCTCTCAATTCTCTCATTCGCCCAAATCCCTGCACAAATTTGTGCAAGGTCACCTAATATAAACTCAAATCATCTATCTTGTACCTTTAATCCACAAATCCAGCCAATCCTTTTTTCGTTTCAGCCGCTAAAGTTTGAACTGCCCAAATCCGAAACCAGGACCAATAGAACAAAACCCAAAATCTTCTGATTTCTCTCATGCTCCATAAAATCGGAGCATGCTCGAAGGTCTCTCAGAGCTTCATTATGTGTATTCGATGTCCAGAGGTCAAACGCAGTGACCTATGGAAATTGGAGCCTTAGCCGATGAATTTGGCTCATCAATGGTCGATTTTGATTCTCGCATGCCGAGGTAAACTCCATCATCGATTCTCCCTCTGTTCCTTCGGATTTTACTCCTTATCGTTATCTACTCATCGTCATCTATCCACTCACTATTTTAATCTACTAGAACCCCATGTTGACATTTTAAATAGTGGCTTAAATTCTAACACCAACCACCAAGAATCATCTCACACATAATTGAACAACTGAAAGCTTAGGTTTTTCTGACTGATTTTTACTTTCCTTCTCTCTTTTCAGGTTCTGAGTTCATTCACTATTCGAATTTTGAGTCTTTGGTTTCTAAACAGCTAAACAGAGGACTTTGTTTGGTTTGCTGCTCCGAACAAGGTTAGTGTATAAAGACCCACCCTTTTCATTGGTTATCTGTGTTGCTTCATGTTTACCATATTTCTTTCGTGGAGTACCTTTTGTTTATAATGTGTGATGTTTGTTGATGGCTGTTTATCATATCTTTATATTGTGGGTTAACCTCATTGTTTGAGCAATTGTTTCTTTCATAACCTAGCATTATCCTAATGATAAGTGATTACTCTATGAACTTAACAAAATTTACAAGATAAATGCTTCTCTAATTCCGGAAAACTTGATATTACCAGTAGTGTTAGTAAGGTTAACATATATACCTTCTATACCCCTTGGATCACTTGACTTAGCATGATAAACTTGAATTAGTCTACTGAAGTTTGCTTCTCCTTGTTTTATATCTATGGTTGGTTTCTTTAATTGTTCTGATACATGATGAATACTCTAAGTGCTTGCAGCAACCTAAATTGTTTTATTTGACTTGTGATCTTAAAACCCAAAATCTTCTAATTTCTCTCATGCTCCATAAAATCGGAGCATCCATGAAGGTTTCTCAGAGCTTCATTATGTGTATTACCTGAACCTTTGTCTGAACTTCTGCTACCATGATAGTTATTAGAGTGAGTACCTAATTTATATCTAAACCTTTGGGGAAGAATGATTATGAATAACTAAAGGTATTTGGGGTGGGGCTTAGTTTGTGGATGAGGTGTCCTTCCCTGACACAAGCACTGCTCGGGGTCCTTGAGACCCTTGTGAACTCTGAAGTGCCAGGGACTCCAAGGATACCTTGTTCATAAATAAGGTCATACCCTAAGCTCTTAGTCATTGGCCTTCATTAATCCTCTTAGGTTTAATACGAATGAAGTTTGGTCTTCACTCTACAATATTTATTTGTTATGGCTTTGTCTTGTTGGGTCTCATATTCTCTTTACTATACTCTTCATGGCATTGATATATTATAGCTTATTGGGTGATGTAGCATCACTAATGTTTTCTCTCTTTTTGTATGCATGCTCCAATTTGGCCTGCTTAGTTCTTTACTGTACTTCTCTCTTAAAAGGATAATTGTTAAATCAAATTGTCCCACACATTAGCCCAATCCCTCATCTGACCCAGTCCAAAACAACCTATCTTATCAACCATCGCGATCCATTACCTTCTCTCCAAGCCAATCTAACTGCGCCACTTCACCCCCCCTCACTTACTCATAAAGAAAGCACAAATTGATCTTGACTATTGATCCAACTCATCAATGATGATGCAAATAAATTTGATCAAGTGTAATCAATGCCATCTATGAACAAGACAAGAAAAAGCGTTGGTTAGCCTTGGAGAAGATCGAAGCGTCCATAAATCTTGCTATGGACGAATCTTGGGTTGATGATGTATATTTGTGTTTATGTTGTATTATTGTGTAGTTATTGAAGACATTAATTCTTACTTCTTTGGTCCTGCGTGACTATTTCTTAAACTTAGCCAGATTGTGGCCTTTTTGTTAATTAGTTATTTCTTAGTTGATTTAGGCTAACTAGTTATTCTTTTCCTAGTTGATTTAGGTAAAGGCTCATTCTATATAAGCCTAAACACTTCATTATTTTGATACCTTTTGACATTATTATCAATCAAAAACCGGCAGCACATTGCTCCCAAAATCGTGTGAATTAACTTGTCCAATTTTGGTGTGATTCAAAATTGAACTTGTTCCTTTGTTTGATTGAACAGTTTGCAAGACCATTGTTGTCTTGAGGGTTGTTCGTATAGTATAGGTACTCCATGACTTCATCAAGAAGGTAAGTAGACTAGTTCCTACTTGTTGTCTTGATAGTTCATTGAGCGTCTTACTTCTATCTTTTGTTTTCTTGTTTCCGCTTTTTATATTGCATCAGTTGGTATCAGAGCAATTATATTGCATCAGTTGGTATCAGAGCTTGGAACGGGTTTGTTTCTACAATCCCAATCCTGTTCTTCGTGCCTTAGTTTTAGGTTCTAATTCTTAAAT
>MCJB01003954.1:3381-13469 GCA_002018475.1 Nicotiana obtusifolia
CCTTGAAAAAATCGCACCGAACCGTAAAAACTTTGGTTTGGTTTGGTTATTAAAATCAAAAACCGAAAACCGAATAAACCAAACCGAAATTTTACAAAACCGAATCGAACCGACCGATGCTCACCCCTACTTAAATCCTCGATCCGCCTCTGAGCACCTAGCTGGACTAATCCACCAAGCAGCCTACAATACTTCCCACAAGCGCAAGTGCCAAGTCTAGACCTACCCACAGAGTGTTGTAAGTAACTATGAAGTGAGCTTGATATGTCAATGTTATTACTCCTACGCCTCAACTACTCAACCGTCCCCTTGGGGACTTTTAAAGTCAATTAATTCAAAAGCTAGGATTCATTTAAAAAGGAGAAAGCAAGATTTTCAAAAGAAAAATTGAAAAGCCAACACAGAATTAAATGCCACTCTGAAACCAAGACAAGTTTTTCGTATCATAATTATGGCAGTCACATTTTGCTAGTGACGGTAATGCAAATTACACTTAAAGAATAAGACAATAAAGAATGAGTTTTTGACAAATTTCTCATCCTTTCTAGACTGTGGTATTCAAACCTTTAACAGAAGATGCCTACATATAACGAAACTAGGTAAGCTTTCATAAGATATCAATTCACACAAACAAAATCAACAAAAAGCACACTTACATCAATCCAATCGTCTAATATGAGAAAAACAAAAGAGAAATGCTAAATACTAACCCGAGTTAAAAGAGATGATGAAGCTTCAAGCGATCTAAGGAGAGATAGACGTTCTCAGAAAAAAACCCTAGTGATGAGTTAGGCTCGGCCCAAATTATATAATTAGTGCTGTATTCTGGGCCGGGCCTGGGCCTAATGGGCCTGGGCCTCTGGCGGGCCTGGGCTTGGCAGTCCCGGGCCTGGCGGTCTTGGGAGGGAAGTTCCTTCAGTTCGAAACTCTTAAGACTATCCTCCTTGATAGGATTCATCTTATCAATGATCTGGGATCTCAACTCAGGATCCTTAATAACTCTTAGTAGTTCTATTATACTGTCATTGGAAAGGGCATTAATATTTAAATCCTTAAACTGCGAATAAATATTATAAAATTCATCTTCTGTGTTGTTGTCACAACACTGACCTTGCTTACAAGGTTCGCACTCCGATGTAGCTACAGGGAAGGATTACTAAAGTGCAAACCCTGTCAAAATTCTAAGCCAGTTAGTAAACTCTAAACCACGACCTCACCTGCTAACCCTTTAACAACGCCTTAACCAACGGATTCTGCGGAGGCCACCGGTTATGTGGCCATAACCTGAGCTTACTTTCTAACTTAGAACTTGCCTGGGTTTAAACTTTTAACCTAAGCAACATCGGAACAAAAACAATAATCAAATTAATACTAAAGCATGTTTCAAGAATAGTTCAAGAATCCTAAGTTTAACACATATATTTAGCCTATCATTTAGGCTAAATCTTTAAACAAGAAATTAAAATTAAAACTAAAAATTAAAAAGTACCTGAGACCGTCGAGGTTGTAACCAAATGGTCTCTTTTATTGATATACCAAATTTTACAGATATATATATGTCTAATACATATAAACTATATATATATTGCCTTATATATATATGTATATATATAAGGCAAAATATGTATATATATGTATATATATACAATATATACAAGACTTATATAAGGCAATATATATATATATATATATATATATATGTATATATATATATGTCTAATGCAATCTATATTAGTATATGCATATATAGTTTACAAGAAATTTTTCTTGATTAAAAAAAATAAATTTCGGAACCGTTTAGGCCCGTTAGGCCCGCGGGCCCGGCCCATTTAGCCCGGGACCGTGTGGGCTTAGGCCCGTAGCGGGCCGGTCCCATACACATGGAACGCCAGGCCCATTAGGCTCAGGCCCGGCCCAGAATACAGCACTAATTATATAATTTGGGCCGAGCCTAACCCATCACTAGGGTTTTTGTCTGAGAACGTCTATCTCTCCTTAGGTCGCTTGAAGCTTCATCATCGTGTTAGTATTTAGCATTTCTCTTTTGTTTTTCTCATATTAGACGATTGGATTGATGTAAGTGTGTGTTTTGTTGATTTTGTTTGTGTGAATTGATATCTTATGAAAGCTTACCTAGTTTCGTTATATGTATGCATCTTCTGTTAAAGGTTTGAATACCACAGTCTAAAAAGGATGAGAAATTTGTCAAAAACTCATTCTTTATTGTCTTATTCTTTAAGTGTAATTTGCATTACCTGCACTAGCAAAATGTGATTGCCATTATTATGATACGAAAAACTTGTCTTGGTTTCAGAGTGGCATTTAATTCTGTGTTGGCTTTTCAATTTTTCTTTTGAAAATCTTGCTTTCTCCTTTTTAAATGAATCCTAGCTTTTGAATTAATTGACTTTAAAAGTCCCCAAGGGGACGGTTGAGTAGTTGAGGCGTAGGAGTAATAATATTGACATATCAAGCTCACTTCATAGTTACTTACAACACTCTGTGGGTAGGTCTAGACTTGGCACTTGCGCTTGTGGGAAGTATTGTAGGCTGCTTGGTGGATTAGTCGAGCTAGGTGCTCAAAGGCGGATCGAGGATTTAAGCTTGATGAGTTCTACTTCTAAAGTTCTTAGCATTGTCAAATTGTATTTTTGAAATTACGGGTTGATAATTTAATATTTGTTGAAATTTTAGTGGCTTTTCACAATTCACATGTATATGTATGTTGTGAAAAAAACTGGCTTCAGCTGGATGCGTCTGCCTCTGAAGGTGCTCCAAGCTGGACCAAACACCATTGTCATCACATAAAAAATTAATTGACTTGGATTTAAGTGTTTACTTGCATTTCAGTCATGTTTTCTGGAATTAGCATTGGCTTATTCTGTATACTGGACAGAATGCATATTCTTTTGTCATAATTAGTGGTTTGTATTGTATGCTACTGCTGTTGAGGATCTTCTTTACCCCTCTGACCTCTCCATCTCTGTGCAGCGAGGTTCTGAAGTTGTTTTTCTCTAGCGGAATCAAACTGTTGAGATGAGAAAAGACAAGCCAGCTATTGCAAGTTCAAGTAAAATCAAATTTGAAGACTCTGATGAATATGAATCTTCGTCTGAAGATGAGGAGGAGAAGGAGATAGAGGAGGAGCTTGCTGATGTGACCTTTGAGGAATTGCAGAGAGCACGGTCTGATGGGTCGGATACAGTGTATAGGAAGTTCAATTCTGAAGGAAAAAGTGGCCGAGCAAACAAGAACAGGCCAGTGGAGATGAGTAGCAAGAAGCCGGTGAGCAGATTTAGGGAAATTATCCAAGTCCCTAAAAAGGTTACTCGTGACCCTCGCTTTGAGTCTTTATGTGGCCAGCTTGACGAAGATGGATTCAAAAAGAGATACAATTTTCTTTACGAGGATGATCTTCCAGCAGAAAAAGAGGATCTGAAGAAACAGATGAGGAAATCAAATGATCCGGAAGAGATAAGTGAACTGAAAAATCGCATTGGTTGGATTGACAGGCAATTGAAATCGGTAGGATTGAAACACACTGAGAGAGAGATTTTGGCAGAGCATAAGAAGAAAGAGAGAGAAGCTGCTAAGCAAGGGAAACAACCTTATTACCTCAAAAAATCTGAAATTCGGCAGCGCAAACTTGTTGAGAAATACAAGGAACTCAAGGCATCAGGCAAACTGGAAGCATATATCGAGAAGAAAAGGCGCAAGAATGCTGCAAAAGACCACAGATACTTGCCATATCGGCGCCCTGGCGAGCAAGAGAACAAGTGAAATAACAGGTTTACATGCTGTAGCAAATTTGTTTGCTTGGGTTTCTCCTCACAAGCAAGTAGAGAGCTTGCTTGTTGGTATGCATGAATATGGGCCCTCTAATTCAAGATGTAAAGGCATTGGGGAGAGCCAACTTCTTTTGTTACTTCAAAGGTGCAGCTACTCTTCCTATGTATGCCTCAGTATAGCTAATCTTGATGAATGTACTAGTTATATTGAGAGCCTTGAAGAAATAGTTAATTTTTTATATCATTAACAAATTCACAATGCAGTAATTGATCTTGATCATGCCTCAAATGAGTCATTGTGCCTTCAATTTTGCTGAATAATTTAATTGATGGTAGAATAATGGAACTTTTTAGAGTTTGTCGATTGTAATTGCTACTTTGGTCTAGTTTTTTTCTACTTGCTAAAAGAATGAAGATGATCTTCCTGTTAAAGGAAGCTGAACACTTCCTTTCAAATTCAAAAAAGAAAAGTATTACTATTGTTGAGTAGCTATAGAGAAATTACTTTCTTCAATCTTCACTATTAGTGTGGCTACATCAATCTGTCCCTAATGTAAAAATCCATCAGGCACGTTTCTGTAAATTTAACCGGAGAACGGCAGCAGTAACTCTCTTGCAACCGTTGAGCTACCTGTCATTTAGATTCTTGTAAAGAGTTGTCTCACTTAGTACAAGGCTGTGTTTGCTGATATCTCAAAGTGACTTGAAGGTTAACAACTTTCACCTTTGTATCAAATGTAACTCTCTTAATGTTATTTTAACATGTCTAGTTCAGGGTAAGGTGGATGGGATGGGAGAGAGGATAATCCCTTTTGTGCACAGCTCAAAGACTCTGCAATTCTTTCAATAACCAAGTGGGAGATGAAAGTTAGCTCACTGCTAGTGCAGAGGAAAGATTGATCTTGGGTTCCCATAACTTAACGGTCCAATTTTGCAGGATGAGATATGCAATATAGATTTGTTCTCCTTGGGGCTGGGTCTTTGTCCAATTACAAAGATGGCTAATAGCCTGTTTGGCCAAGCTTCTAAAATCAGCTTATTTTTAGAAGTATTTTTTTTTAAGTACTTTTGGTGAGAAGCTGTTTGTGTTTGGTTAATTAATTTGAAAAGTACGTGAGTAGCGATAAGTGTTTGGACAAGCTTTTAAAAAGTATTTTTAAGTGTATTTTCTCAAAAGCGTTTTTCAGAAAAAGTGCTTTTGGGAAAAAATTATTTTTTCCTGCTTATGCTTCGACTCAAAAATACATTTTATCTCTTTTAGAAGTTTGGCTAAACACTTTAACTTAGAAAAAAAATATTCTTTTTGCAAAAAAAGAAAAAATTGCTTTTGACTTTAGAGAAGTTTGGCCAAACTCGCTCCTAAAAAAATAGCCGGCAAAATATATATTTTTTGTACATTAATATATAATATATATATTTTTGTATATTTAACTAGTGGCTATTTCATTTTTAGCCGACAGGCCAAATGTGTAGCCTGCCCTTGTATATTACAAACGTTCCCATTGTTAAATCATATGGGCTTTAGAAATTTAATTCCAGTTGAAGTCCCTACTACGTACTGGATGATCATTACAAAAACATAGCACGTGGAATGCTAAACAAATCTAGTTAGGACTTAGGATAGTCTGAGATATTAACAATCACACTTCGTTAGTGTCTCATCCTTGTTATTAACTCAATTCTTTACTATTAATCTGTGTCCAAAAGTGCAATCCTATTTTTCTCTACTAAATAATGATTAATTAAAAACATACTTCAATAATTGAGCATACTAGACTGTTCAGCATTTATTTTTTCCAACTTTGTTAGCGCTACTTAATATTTTGAGAAATTTGCTGCTCTTCCAAGCTTCGACCAATAGGAAGAGAAATCACTTTTGTATATTGAGATAGTGATATTTTTGTGGATTGTTTTTCATTTGAACCAAAATGTAATACTGTGATGACTCACTTTATTGCCCCGAATTCATTTCATTATTTATATTATGTGAAATTAAGTCGAGTAAAATGTACTCGAAGTGAATTGAAAAGAAATGAGACACATGGTCTCATTTATGAAAGTCTAAGTCACAAAAGTCAACCGTGGATTGACTTATGAGTTAGAGGGTTTGGATTTCAATTCCGACGACTCGACTAGCTTTGGGAGAGAATATATGACTTAGACGAGTGACCGGAACATATTTGATAGACCTCGAATAACACTAAATTTGAATCGAGGAAGTTCGAGTTTACGGTCGATAGGTCGAATTTTGATCCGGAAGTCGGAATGAAATTCCGAAAGTTGCTGTAGGTTCCTTATGTGGTTTTGGACTTGCGTGCAAATTTTCAGACCGTTCGAACATCGTTTGGTCGGGTTCGGATCGAAGGATCGAATTGAGGATCCTTGAAGTTCATAGAATTGGTTTTAATACAAATTTAATAAATCGATGTTCATCTTAGTGTTCCAAAGATTGGAACAAGTTTGAATGAGGTTATAGAACATGTGTGCATGTTCGGATAAAGTCCCGGGAGTCTCGGGTGAATTTTGAATGGTTAACGGGACTTAATTCGTCGCTTTATAAAGCGTTAACTTCATACTTTCTGGTGTAATGGATATTAGAATTAGTAAATGACCTCCAAATTCAATTTCGTTTGAATAATTAGCTCCGTCTTGAAATTACAGAGCCGTAGCAAAAAGAATCGTCCAAATCAGACTTCGTATGAAAAAGTTAGAGTAATCTTTGTAAAAGAAAGAAAGGAGATCAGCTAAGGGGTCGCGAAAATGGTTGGGTTCAGCACTTTTGTTTGATTTTCAGCTAATATAAATAGGACCTAGGGTCCCTTTTTACTCTTCTGAGGTCCAAAACACACACCCACGAAAGAGAGCAACTACAAACACAAAGAACCACTGAAAATCAACCCCAAACTCACATGCAAAGTAGATTTTCGGAATTAATCTTGCAAGGAAAGGGGATTANTTTTTTCCTGCTTATGCTTCGACTCAAAAATACTTTTTATCTCTTTTAGAAGTTTGGCTAAACACTTTAACTTAGAAAAAAAATATTCTTTTTGCAAAAAAAGAAAAAATTGCTTTTGACTTTAGAGAAGTTTGGCCAAACTCGCTCCTAAAAAAATAGCCGGCAAAATATATATTTTTTGTACATTAATATATAATATATATATTTTTGTATATTTAACTAGTGGCTATTTCATTTTTAGCCGACAGGCCAAATGTGTAGCCTGCCCTTGTATATTACAAACATTCCCATTGTTAAATCATATGGGCTTTAGAAATTTAATTCCAGTTGAAGTCCCTACTACGTACTGGATGATCATTACAAAAACATAGCACGTGGAATGCTAAACAAATCTAGTTAGGACTTAGGATAGTCTGAGATATTAACAATCACACTTCGTTAGTGTCTCATCCTTGTTATTAACTCAATTCTTTACTATTAATCTGTGTCCAAAAGTGCAATCCTATTTTTCTCTACTGAATAATGATTAATTAAAAACATACTTCAATAATTGAGCATACTAGACTGTTCAGCATTTTTTTTTTTCCAACTTTGTTAGCGCTACTTAATATTTTGAGAAATTTGCTGCTCTTCCAAACTTCGACCAATAGGAAGAGAAATCACTTTTGTATATTGAGATAGTGATATTTTTGTGGATTGTTTTTCATTTGAACCAAAATGTAATACGTTCACTTAGGAAATCCCACAAGCTAAAACTTTGTTCTGATTCATAGAAGTCTCCATCTAATAATGTCCAAGAAAAACATCATTCTCAATGTACTATAGAAAAGATGTATTCATAAGATGAGCCTAAAATGAAACATTAACATCAGGACAAGGGTCATGAGCCACATCTTTCTTGAAGTGATCCTTCATGTTTGGCATTCATTAAGTTCTGTCCCTATAGTACTATATTTTGGCTAATTGGCCATGGTATTCTAGGGCATTTTAGAGCTGTGGAATCAGCTACTAATGCTTGCATTAGGTCATACTATCTACATCACATTCCTTAGAGGATCGGGAACCCGAAATGCTTTGTGCACCAACGTCTTTTTATTTTTTGGTTTTTTACCTTTTTAGATATTTAGCCTCTATCTGCTTGGGTGTAAAATATTTTACATCGACTACCCTTTTGGGTGAAAGATTTCTAACAAACAAACTCAAGAATTATTTTGTGCGGTCAATAAATATGTAATAGCAATTTTGAAAAGGAAAATAAATAAATTAACAATGCGCAATATTGATAAGCAAATCCTAAAATTATTTGTGCGGCTCTAAAAAGTAACAGTATCTATAGGAAAACGTATTTCATCAATTATTCGAATAAATTAGGCATGATTGGCTGCTTGCCAATACTTTATATTGATGTATACTTGTAAGCAAGTCATTTTGTGGAGCTCTACACAATTGCTACTTAGGTTTCTTATTGATCCCCCCAAGACCAATTCTCTTTAGTTAGTATTATGTTTGTGAAGACACGTATTATGTATTAATTAAATTGGTGTAAAAACCTTTGATGTGAATAAACATGTATCTTCTTTTCTCTGTTTAAATTTCTCCCATTTGCATTATTCAAATTGTTTGGGGGAAAAATGTTAAGGAACGAAAATAATTGAAATTTAAGACAGTGAAAAAGGTGTAGCTTATATAGCAACCATCTGGTGCAAGACTAATACTTATTAGAGTAAAGAGTTATGAGACAATTTTTGGGGGTTGATGAAGTACATTAGATGCCCACAAAAAAAAAAAACGTCGACAACGTACTTCATCTATCCAAAAAATTTGGTACCTTTTGCTTGGCAAGATTCTATTTGACCAACTTTTAGAGTTAATTGAACTGAAATAAACCACTTTTTTCCAAATCAAAATAGGACATCAGAAAATACATGAAAGTGCAATAAGTAGCAGTTTTCATCATTTCAAAATATTGAAAAGTATACATTTTAAAATGACGATCAAATTTTAGTTCGTTCATTAGAAAGCAAATATTAAAATTATGTGTCACTATTTGAACTAGGTACGTATGTATAAATGACACATTTGTCCTTGTCCAATCTTCAGTACTGTTATACTTTGTGTTTGTTGTAACTTGTAACCATAAAAAGGAAAAAAGAAATAGAACTTCCCATTCTCGAAATAATTATCCATCCTCGCTATAAATGATTTACTAAATTTGGGAAGCTAAAATATTGACCAAAATATAGGAAGCATAAGAGTCGGTGCATATGTATCTCACCTATTTTTTGTGTGAAAAGAAAACCAAACCCTCCAAAGGATCCAACTTCAACCAAAACATTAATAGTGTTTACCCTAAAAATCGGATAACAATTGAATTTGTTCGTGACGTTAAGGATCCGTAAAACTGATTGATACTTTGAAACAAACAATTTAAATACTGAGAAAGAAAGATTTAACCGTCGATTCTGAAGGAGATAACAAAGAGCAGTCACAATGATAGTAGCAGTTGTTTTAGAATTAAAGAGAGAGTAATATTATTGATGATTCTGAGATGCCTCCAGTTGTGAGTCAAAATCCCCTTTTATAGGTTACAATCACTATTTCAAATAAGGTAAAATGGCGGATTATGAGATAAATCCCATAAAATCCGTAACAGAATCTCCCCAAATCGCGTTTGTGATGGTTGAAACGGTTGAAACAATTACTCTTGGCGATATACCCGGCGGTGAGCTAATTGTGCGTCTTGAGCCCGGTCTCCGATTCCATGACGCTTCCCCTTCCGGTCGAATCCCACTCCGATCAGGTCCCAGTCCGGTCAGGTCTTAGTCCGGTCTCATATCTTCTTTGTCTGTGAACCGGATGTCCGAGTAGTACTTTCTTTTAACTGGGTCGGCCCCCATCCGAATCCATGTAGAAATACTTTACCCAATACAGATAGTCCCCTCGTTTATTAGAGAGTAAGGATAATAAGCGACATGAATTTGTATTTATGACGACATCTTTATGACGTCCGAATAACGCCAAATTAAGCAATCATCACAAATCCCATCTTTGATAACCATGCATGCTGCAGATGCTCATTGCGCGCATTTAATGCCCGCCCGTTTCGTGCTTTGTGCCGCCGTCTTTAAGGGAGTATAAATACCCCTTTTTACCATCTAATTAACCTTTCCCTATTCCGCTAACCTTTTCCACTTCCATATTTACTGCGTTCCTTCTTCTTCAAACTCCATTTTCAGATCTTGCATTCCTCTTTGATACCTATCTTTGGTTTTTCAAGGGCGAAAACTTCCAAAACTATTCCTTCTAAACCAAGCCCCTCTACTGGTACGGTTCGTACTGACGAG
>MCJB01003958.1:0-41226 GCA_002018475.1 Nicotiana obtusifolia
CGGGTGGCACGCCTGCCACGGGATGTGATGTATGTGGGAGCGGGTGGCACCCCTGCCACAAGAGGTTACTGTAAGTGGGAACGGGTTGCACGCCTGCAACAAGAGGTTACTGGAGGAAAAAGGGTGGATTGTATTTCATTTCGTTTGTGTTAAAAGCTGAATTGCTGTTTTCCTTCCACTCTTTGATGATTCCTTTTGCTTTATTTGTCTGCCGTTCCGATGTATGCTTTCTTTTCTCTGTTGAAGTTGTTTATGTATTTTATCTTCTGTTGTAGATACAAATATGCTTAAAAATTGCCCAGGTTTATCTGGAGTCTGGTCCTAGCCTCGTCACTACCTCGCCAGGGTTAGGCCAGGCACTTACCAGCACATGGGGTCGGTTGTGCTGATACTACACTCTGCACTCTTTTGTGCAGATCTCAGTACCGTTGGCTACGAACAGTAGAAAGTTTCCAGCCTCTTATTTTCAGGCGACTCAAGGTAGTTCTGCAGACGTCCGTGGATCTTGGAGTCTCCTGTCCATTTGTTGTATCTGTTTCGTCTATGTACTCTAGAAACAGCATTTTGTTATATTCTTCAACCCCTGCCTGTAGTATTCTTAAATAGTCTGTGAAACTGTGACACCAGATCTTGGGTAGACCATTGTGGATAGTTTATCGGCGATAGTTGTGTAAAGTATTAACTTTGTGTTTATTTCGCTTGTTGAATCACTGCTTTTCAGTTGATGCATTTGTGATGTAATGAATTCGTAATAGAAACGTGGTAATTAGTCCGATTGACTGGCTTGCTTAGCTTTCACTAGTAGGCGCCATCACAACACCCGAGGGTGGGAAATCCGGGCCGTGACAGGTTGGTATTAGAGCCCTAGGTTTACATAGGCCTCACAGTTCACAGACAAACTCGGTAGAGTCTGAGGGATCGGTACGGAGACGTCTGTATTTATCCCCCAAAGGCTATAGAGTTTGGAAAAATTTCACATTTGTTCATTCTTGTCGGGCGGTTTGCTTCTCAAATGCTAATTGGATTCCTACTCTGTTCCTTCGCAGATGGCGAGAACACGCACTTCCTCATCTACCGTTCCGAGGCCTGAGCCCCCAGCAACAGCTCCCACAGGGGGCAGAGGGCGAGGTCGAGGTCGTGCTAGGGGTCGAGGTAGGGGCAGGACTCAGCCTCCAGTACCTGTTCAAGCAAAAGGAGTAAAATTTGAGGCAGAAGAGGTGGCTGGAGATGTTAAAGGACTATGATGTCACTATCTTATATCACCCGGGAAAGGCCAACGTGGTGGCCGATGCCTTGAGTAGAAAGTCTGCCAGTATGGGCAGTCTTGCCTATATTCTTGTCAGTGAAAGACCACTTGCTTTGGACGTTCAGACTTTGGCCAATCGATTTGTGAGAGTGGATATTTCTGAGCCTAATCGGGTATTAGCTTATACGGTCGCTCGTTCCCCATTGTTGGAATGAATACGTGATCGACAGTTTAATGATCCCCATTTGTGTGTCCTTAGGGACACGGTGCAGCAAGGAGGTGCCAAGCAGGTCACCTTAGGTGACAATGGAATTCTGAGACTACAAGGTCGAGTTTGTGTGCCCAATGTAGAGGGACTTCGGTAGTTAATTTTGAAAGAGGCCCATAGCTCCAGGTATTCTATTCATCCGGGCGCCGCAAAGATGTATCAGGATTTGCGACAGCATTATTAGTGGCGTAGGATGAAGAAGGATATAGTTGCATATGTGGCTCGGTGTTTGAATTGCCAGCAGGTTAAGTGCGAGCATCAGCGACCTGGTGGACTGTTCCAGAGAATTGAACTCCCCGAGTGGAAATGGGAACGGGTCACTATGGATTTCGTTGTTGGACTTCTGCAGAATCGGAAGAAGTTCGACGCAATTTGGGTCATTGTTGGAAAGTTGACCAAGACAGCACATTTCATCCCTGTGGCAGCCTCCTATTCATCTGAGAGGTTAGCCGAGATTTATATCCAGGAAATTGTTCGCCTTCATGGGGTGCCGGTATCTATTATTTCGGCCCAGGGTACGCAGTTTACTTCGCGTTTCTGGAAGGCAGTCCAGCGAGAGTTGGGCACCCAGGTTGAATTGAGCACAGCGTTTCATCCTCAGACGGACGGACAGTCCGAGCGAACTGTTCAAATATTGGAGGATATGCTCCGAGCTTGTGTCATTGACTTTGGAGGGTCGTGGGACCAATTTTTGCCATTAGCAGAGTTCGCCTACAATAACAGCTATCAGTCGAGCATTCAGATGGCTCCTTATGAGGCATTATATGGTAGGCGGTGTCGAACTCCGGTTGGGTAGTTTGAGCTGGCTGAGGCTCGGTTGTTAGGCACAGATCTGGTTTAGGAGGCCTTAAACAAGGTCAAGATCATTCAGGAAAGGCTTCGTACAGCTCAGTCCAGGCAAAAGAGCTATGCGGATCGTAAGGCACGGGATGTGTCTCTCATGGTTGGTGAACGGGTATTACTCCGGGTGTCGCCTATGAAAGGCGTGATGAGATTTGGGAAGAGAGGCAAGCTTAGCCCTAGGTTCATTGGTCCATTCGAAATTCTAGATCGAGTGGGGGAGGTGGCTTATAGACTTGCATTGCCGCCAAGCCTATCGGCCGTACATCCGATTTTTCATGTGTCCATGCTCCTGAAATATCACGGCGATCCAACTCACGTGCTAGATTTCAGCACCGTTCAGCTGGACAAGGGCTTGTCTTATGAGGAGGAACCGGTAGCCATTCTAGACTGGCAATTCCGTCAGCTGAGATCGAAGAGTTTTCCTTCTGTTCGTGTTCAGTGGAGAAGTCAGCCACCTGAGGCATCGACCTGGGAGTCCGAGTCCGAAATGCGGAGCCGTTATCCACATCTTTTCCCCGACTCAGGTACTTCTTTATCCTGTCCGTTCGAGGATGAACGGTTGTCTTTGAGGGGAAGAATGTAACGACCCGATGTGATGTAGAAATGCATAAGATACTAATTGTTTGGACTTAGCTTGTTTTAAGTGCAAGTCCCTCTTTGTAATTATGCAATTTTAACATTTTTGCAGGGTATGAGGTATAAGAATCCAATAATTAAGAAAAGAGTTCAAAATGGTAAGTAATGCAGGATATGTGGTCGCATTTCAGACATGCGGACCGCATATCTTACACAGGCATCGCATACTTGGACAGATTTCTGGGCAAGATTCGTGCCAGAAATGCTGTCTGAAATGCGGACCGCATATTTGGCTGCCTGTATCGCAGATTGGAATAGAGAATTGGACAAGTTTTATGTCGAAAATGCGGTGAGAAATGCGGACCGCATTTCTAAAATTGTCACGACCCAAATCCCAAACTCGGTCGTGATGGCGCCTCTCGTGAAGACAAGGCCAGCCAATTCGAACCATATCTCATTTTAAGCAGTTAATTTAACAAGAGAACAACACAACATAGCAGTCATTTGCGGAAAAACATAGTGAACCATCCCAACAACAGCCCAACCGGGGTGTCACAACGTCATGAGTAACTAATGAAATCCTAATAACAAAACTTCTATTACAATATCTCTGGCACAATTAGTTGGAGAAAGTGGAAACAACAAATAAAAGAGATACAGGGCTGCGGACGCCAACAGCTACCTCGTTGTCTCTGAATCACCGCTCTAACAGTCGTAGTCAATGCCTCGGAGCGGAATCAATAACGCCTGAATCTGCACACATGGTGCAGGGAGTAATGTGAGCACTTCCAACTCAGTGAGTAGTACATATAAATAATGACTGAAAGTAAGGAAACACGTAGAGCACAAGGCAATGCATAATGAAGCAGTAAACCATTCTTCGAAAATAGTAAATCAGTAAGAAATCATTTAAAAATCTTCCCAGCTCTGGTTACCAGTTGCCATTGTTACCAACTGTAACATCCCTGGGCTCAGTATCATTTAAAACAGTAAAATCTTCCCAGCTCTGGTTACCAGTTGTCATTGTTACCAACTGCAACCTACAGTTGTCATTGTTACCAACTGTAATATCCCTGGGCTCAGTATCAATCTCACAGCTCCGATTATCAGTTGTCATTGTTACCAACTGTAATAATATCTCTGGGTAGTCTGCGCTCGCTGGGGGTGTACAGACTCCAGGTGGGGCCCCTTACGGCCCAAGCGCAATATCATATCTCGTGGCAGCGTGCCACCTGATCTATTTATATTATATCCGTGGCGGCGTGCCACCGGATCCCGTGGCGGCGTGCCACCCGATCCATTTATATCATTTAAATCTCAAAACTGAGTAAAAATGGTTGTTTTGTAAAAACAGTGGAAAACAACATGAATGAGTTCAAGTAATGAATCAGACAGTGAGGAAACAGTGATAACTACCCCTGAAGGATTCAAATAACCGGCACGAAGCCCAAATATGGCAATTAGCCCAATTCATGATGATATCAAATAAGTTTCAATCAAATATATAGTAAAAATCATCAATCGGGATGGACCAAGTCACAATCCCCAGTAGTAAACGACCCCACGCTCATCATCGAGCGCGTGCCTCACCTCTATATAGCACTACGATGTGCAATCCGGGGTTTCAAACCCTCAGAACATCATTTACAATCACTACTCACCTCAAACCGGCTAAATTCTTAGTCCGCGACGCCTTTGCCCTTTGAATTGGCCTCCGCGCGCGTCGAATCTATCCAAAATTAGAACAATTACATCACAATATGTTGAGGGTACAAATCCCACGCGAAAACAATCAATAAATACTAAGAAATCCCAAAATTAGCAAAACCCGAGCCCCGGGCCCACGAGTTCCTTATCTTCCCACGAGTTCAACCATACAAGATTTATCGAATTCCGACATCGGTTCGACCTCCAAGTCTTAAAATCTAAAGTCAAGGGTTTTCTACAATTTTCTCCAACTTAAATCACCAATTACATACTAGAATGGCAATAGGTTTGGGTAATTTGACCAAGATTGAGTTAAGAACACTAACCCCAATGTTTCTCTCGAAAATCTTCCAAAAATCCTTCAAGATTTCGATTCAATCCGAGTTCCCTAGCTCCAAATATGTTCAAGATGGTCAAAACCCCCTTCTTTAAGAATTGGTTCAAGAAAATCTCTTTTGGATATAGTTTTGAGGTTGATTTGTTGTGATTTTATGGTGTTTGGAGGTGTTTCTCTTTGTGGATAACGAAAATGGGTTTTGCATGGCGAATGGGCACTAATTTCTATTTATAAATGGGTCAAAAATCGGAACAAAATGAAACTTTCAGGTGTTGAAAATTCTATAGCATTTCGCATAGCATAATCAACATGCTGTCCACATTTTGGACAACATCACGTAGCATTTCTGACATTGTAATCTGTTGCACTTTGCTATAGCATTTTCCCGTAGCATAATCAACATGCTGTCCACATTTTAGACAGCATCACGTAGCATTTTTGACATTGTAATATGTTGCACTTTGCTATAGCATTTTCGCGTAGCATAATCAACATGATGTCCACATTTTGGACAGCATCACGTAGCATTTTTGACATTTATGCAGATTTTCCTTTCCAACGATGAAATAGTCCGTTTAAACACCCAAAACTCACCCGAGCAATTCGGCACCCTGTTCAGTTATACCAACAAGTCCTAAAACATATTATGGACTTAGTCGAGGCCTTAAATCACATCAAACAATGCTAAATACATGAATCATACCCCAATTCAAGCCTAATGAAACTAACAAATTTCAACTTCTACATTCGATGCCGAAACCTATCAAATCGAGTCCGATTGACCTCAAATTTTGCACACAAGTCATAAATGACATAACGGACCTATGAAGATTTTCAGAACTAGATTCCGACCCCTATATCAAAGTCAACTCCTCAGTCAAACTTTCCAGAAATCTTCCTTTTTCCAACTTTCGTCGAAATGCGTTGAATTGTCCTACGGACTTCCAATTTCAAATCCAGACGTACGCCTAAGTCCGAAATCACCATACGAAGCTACAGCAACTCTCAAAATTCCATTCCGACCTTCGGATCAAAATCTTGCCTAACAACCGGAAATCGCCAAAATACCAACTCTGCCAATTCAAGCCAAATTCTACACCGGACCTCCAAAACCAATTGCGATCACACTCCTAAGTCATAAATCACCTCCCGAAGCTAACCAAACCACTAGAACTCACATCCAAGCCCTCTAACTCATAAGTCAACATCCGGTTGACTTTTACAACTTAAACCTTCCTAAAAGAGACTAAGTGTTTTGTTTCTTACCAAATCCACCCCGCACTCAAACTACTCAACTTGATTACATAAAGTGCGGCTAACGAAGCACGATAAGGTAGAAACAGGGAAAATAGAGTGGTAACTCTTGAGACGACTAGCCGGGTCGTCACATTTGCAGACCGCAAATCTCACAGTGAGATCGCAAAATGAGGCAGAGTTTTGGGCCAAATGCCATGTCAGAAATGCGGTCCAAATGCGGGCCGCATGTTGAGTTTGCGACCAGAATGCGATCGCATTATGGACACCTGAACTTTTATTTTTGTTCCGAAGTTTGACCCACTATAAATAGGAACTAGGAACCCTAACTTGCAAAACCCCCTTATTTTGTCAATCACCTCAGAAACCTGTCCAAAACACCCCCAAACCCCAACAAATCAACCTCCAAAATCACCTTGAAACAACCCCAAAATCCGTGAGAAACATATCCAAATTATCGTCATCAACCTCCCATTTACCAGCTTAGCTTTCCCCATTTAAACCCACCAAGAACCAGCTGCAACTCACCGGAAAATAGCCCCAGTTTAAGCTGAAAAACAACCGTAGAATCACTCCCTTCAAACCCCAACACCTATTACAAGAAACCCCACTCTCTAACACCAAAGACCCAGCTCAAATTGCTGCAAATTATGCCAAGAATTTGCAGTTGAGTTAAGGCACCCTACCAAGTTGTAGCTTGTTAGCTCCAATTGAGTTCGCTTAAAGTTCGTGATCGACTAAGAGGTTGGACTCGAAAAATTGTTGGAAGTCTAGGAAGTTATTGCGAAGCAAGGTAAGTGTTCGTTCTAACCTTAGCTTGAGGGATTAGAAATCGTGTCTTTTTTGCTATATTGCTCCTTCTTGAGGACAACGTATAGGCATGGTGACGGGCTTCTATATGTTGGTGTCACGCATGACCGTGGTTCGTATATGGTTAATCGTTGTGTGACTATTGTTTCAAATTGTTGAATATTTACCTTGAATTGTTATGATGTGTTGCATGTGGGAGCGGGTAGCACGCCTGCCACAAGATGTTGTGAATTGAGGGCGGGTGGTACGCCTACCACAAAGTTTCTTCTATTCGGCATAAAGTTGATGGTCAACTAGGTTAGTTGAGTAAGAATTGTTAGGAGTCGAAGAGGTCTAGTGTCAAAATTGTGGGTAGTGTGTTAGTAGTCCGTTAGAAGTTTAAAGGGGTCCAGTGTCATATTAGTAAAGTCGTGTCTAGAGTCGACGAAATGATAATTGGGTTGGGAGGTTAGTTGTAGGATCTTGACCGTGATTGAATACTGACATTGATTGAGCTAAATAGAAGTCAAGTTTGGTTTGGTTATAGCTGAATTTCCCCCTGCCCAAGATGATTGTGTTGCTGTTATTTGTTCCCTTGCTGGGAAGTTGTTATGTTGATCTGATCCCTTGCCCGGACTTCTTGTGATTGTTGTGATGATGAAAGTGGGAGTGGGTGGTACGCCTACCACAGTATAAATTGTAACTGGGAGCGGGTGGCACGCCTGCCACGAGATATTATGAAAGTGGGAGCGGGTGGTACGCCTACCACAGTATATATTGTAAGTGGGAGAGGGTGGCACGCCTACCATGAGATGTGATGTATGTGGGAGCGGGTGGCACGCCTGCCACAAGAGGTTACTGTAAGTGCGAACGGGTTGCACGCCTGCAACAAGAGGTTACTGGAGGAAAAAGGGTGGATTGTATTTCATTTCGTTTGTGTTAAAAGCTTAATTGTTGTTTTCCTTCCACTCTTTGATGATTCCTTTTGCTTTATTTGTCTGCCGTTCCGATGTATGCTTTCTTTTCTCTGTTTAAGTTTTTTATGTATTTTATCTTCTGCTGTAGATACATATATGCTTAAAAATTGCCCAGGTTTATCTGAAGTCTGGTCCTAGCCTCGTCACTACCTCGCCAGGGTTAGGCCAGGCACTTACCAGCACATGGGGTCGGTTGTGCTGATACTACACTCTGCACTCTTTTGTGCAGATCTCAGTGCCGCAGGCTACAAACAGTAGGAAGTTTCCAGCCTCTGATTTTCAGGCGACCCAAGGTAGTTCTGCAGACGTCTGCGGATCTTGGAGTCCCCTGTCCATTTCTTGTATCTGTTTGTTCTATGTACTCCAGAAACAGCATTTTGTTATATTCTTCAGACCCTGCTTGTAGTACTCTTAAATAGTCTGTGAAACTGTGACACCAGATCTTGGGTAGACCGTTGTGGATAGTTTATCGGCGATAGTTGTGTAAAGTATTAACTTTGTGTTTATTTCGCTTGTTGAATCACTGTTTTTCAGTTGATGCATTTGTGATGTAATGAATTCGTAATAGAAACGTGGTAATTAGTCCGATTGATTGGCTTGCCTAGCTTTCACTAGTAGGCGCCATCACGACGCCCGAGAGTGGGAAATTCGGGTCGTGACAGCGGGGGAGCCTATCATTGATTGTGTTTATCAGATATGTGGGAGCACAGTTAGGATAGGGATAGTTGCAAATTTGTTATGGTTTGTAATGTTGACATTTAAGTGAACTTAACATGGATTGACTGGTTTCGTCATATTTAGAATTCCAAAATAGCGTAACATTGAATGAAAAGGAATCCACAATAGTTTGCTATCACAACCCAAATCCCTCATGCAATGATGGCACCTATCGCAATACTAGGCAAGTCGACAATCACAATAAACCACGCATCTCTAAATTTGAATACATAATAAAGTAAGCTTAAGAGTAAAATTGCATAAAAAACTTATAAGAAAATGTCGCGACTCAATACAAAATCCCCCAGAATCCGAGTGTCACTGAGTACATGAGCATGTAAATCACAACATAGTCTGACTGCTAAAAACACTGTCTAGAAAGGGAGAACAATACAAATAACTGAAAAGAAGGAGAGTCAAGGTCTGCGGATGCCAATGCAGCTACCTCAATAGTCTCGTACATATAAATCCCCAAAAGCTAGCAGCCGCCATACCCGGAAGTACCTAGATCTGCACACGAAGTGCAGAGTATAGTATGAGTATAATCAAACTAATGTACTCAATAAGTAACAAGACTAACCTTGCGCTGAAAGTAGTGACAAGCTCAATAGGTGCAGTCCAAATACAGAATTAACACTACAGGAATGTAGACATGCTTTCAAACTTATCAGTTTAAGTACCGTACGGGTAAAATATGCGAAGTGGACTGAAATGAGGAATGATACATCATTATATCTACATGTCAGTTATGCATGCCAACTGTAATGCAACACGATGATAAAATCATAAGCATACTCTCAGAGCATCAATTCACCCAGTCCTCCTAATCACTCAATCCTCCCCATCACTTAGTCTTCCTAATCGCTCGGCACTCGCGCTTGGCACTTGCACTTAGTAGGTACCTGCGCTCACTGCTGGTGAGTCAGACTCCGGAGGGGCAGATCCTGCCCAACCAAAGTCCACTCAAAGTCAAACTTAGCAAAATTCAAAAACATTCAAAAAACCAAACTTCTAACTTACTGGAATCACTTCCGGAGCACCCCGATACTCAACTCGAACATATGTCCAAGTTAGAAATCACCTTACGAACCTATAGGAACCTTCTAATCCCGATTTTGATGCCACTTACTCGAACATCTATCCTTGGTCAACTCTTCCAACTTAAAGCTTCCGAATTGAAAATTATTCTTTCAAATCAACTCCAAGCTTCTCGAAGATCAAAACCAACTACACATGCAAGTCATAAAAAGCGTAAACTGAAGCTACTCATGGTCTCAAACCGCCAGACAAAATCCTAAAGCGCAAAATGACATTTGGGTCATTGCATTCTCCCCCATTTAAACATATGTTAATCCTTCAATGTGCCAAGAATCGTTTCAAATTTGCCAAAATCACTGAAAAAATCATCATACACATATCAATGGGTGATGTCACGTCACCTCTAGCCATAAAATCACATCGACATAATCCTCACTGAAAATTGTTCCTTCAACCTTAGCTTCAAATTCTTAGAACCAAATTCTAACTTCCGGAGCTCCCTCAAGATCCGATTGTTATTTATACACATTGTATCAATCTCGACAAGCTTTACCAAAGCATAATTTATTCACCCAAGTTGCAACCACACGATATACCGCATAACTCATATGCCCATGGCAATATCTTTCAGTCACGATAGCTACTCATTACCAAACCCAAGATCGGTAATATACCCCATGACACATAAAAAACATTACAATGATAATAGAGATGTGTAGAAACTCATAACCACCCGCTAATTAATAAATCATGGAGTTCTCCCACTTGACAAAAAACATTGCCGCATTCTGAACTAATTAGTGACATTCCTCCTCCAAACATACATTATCGAATGCAATTGCACTGATTCTACGTCCAACAATATCCCTCACCCAGTACAAGCTTCTTGGTCGTCATGCCACAACAAATACCACTCAGAATCTCATACGATGCGTTTAGTGCGCCAAAAAAGCCACAACTCGAATATGACCAATAAGGAAAGGATACCCAAGTACAAAACTATCCAGCCCGCATAACAAATAAAACAACAACACAAATACTATGAATCTATCCCACATAAGAGAAAAAAACAGGCAATATAAGTACAAGGAATCGTGCCTTACATCTCACCATTGCAGCATGCAACCCGATCCACAGATGAACAGTTATGGCGTGCAACCCGATCCAAACATCATACCCGTGGTGATGTGCCACCCTATCCACACATAATAATTCGCATGCGAATACCCATCAAGCCAAAACGCTCATACTCACTAGACACACGCACATCAACAACAAGCACACCAAATGCATAAACATAACCCTAGGCACACGAATAGCATGATGTGCTATGGAAAAAGCCAAGAACGATTAAGGTGCAATAAACAAATCAGTATCTCGAGAGCCATCTGGCTCAAATAACACCATAAAGCCTACACAATAGCACAACACGCATCTGAATACTCAAGTCGCCTCACATCATGAATAACATAAAAATGTAACACATGAAATTGATGGTGACAAGAATAACCATTTCCACACCCAAAGACTCATCCATGGACAAATGTTGCGCTGTATAGATAGATTTGATCTCGTGTAGAATATACATTCACATTAGGCCGACCAATGGACCACTAAATTAATTTCGAACATCTCAAATAGGTAATAGCCTTCCAACGATCCACTGTGACCTTATCCATGACACATACAATCAACTGTCAAATCCTGAACAAACATCCATAGTCCGCAACTAGAGTAATAGTCCGCCACTCGAAATAAACTCTCCAATTCGTGACAGTACCAGAATCTCCACACCTAGTCTCAATCTTTCCTACTTAAATGACTGACATGTCACACCTACACAATCATCCCAATAGAGATACTTCCATAACCTTCTGCACCAAATAACGAAACCAGAAAAATCAGTGGCTAGCAACCATGCTATTTTTGTAGAGCTAGCCAAGCATCCGCAAATCAATACACAATGCCTCTTCCACAACACGCAGCATTCATAGGCGACAGTAAAATAGTGCCAGCACACTTCGAACATCTTAAATCTCCCTGCTACCTCGAACACTTGGTATCCATGTCAAAACAAAATCGCAACCTCGACCGTTCAATCCCAATTTCGCACAGCTCACTGCATCTATCATGTTATCATATGGGAATACGAGAATCCCATTATTAATTCTGAATCACAAGTAGAATAAGCACTCCATTGGTTAGAAACCTTTCACTTAGCTTATTTTAGCATAAAAAGCTCAACACGCAACCAACTTCCTGAAACCGAAGAAGACTCAAATCTCATGTCGTGGTCGAAAACATAATCGAGCAATCACAACTAAATCCTCTAAATCAACCAAACTACGCAAACTGCAAAAGCTCGTATTCCCACAAAATACCTATATGGCCTTATCATACCGAAGAAACCGATCATTTCCCTTACCATGTTGATCCAAACAACTGCTAAACTGACCCAACTTCTTCATATGTCCTCTTGAGTTGCCTTCAAAATAACACCTCTCTTTCCCAGCACACAATAGATCTAAATCAACACTCATCCTGAGTGGCCCCAAAATAACAACATCACGTCATATTAATGCCCATAAGCCTTTTTGTACCCTCTCATGAACTCAATAGTGCTTCCCATTGATACGCCCATTCCAAACAGACCTTCTATGAATCTGAACATGACACATACTGAATTATCACCCCCAATGAACTCTCATCCTCATGGCAGTCACGTTATCTTCCATAACTAATCCGCACCCACATCATAGTACATGCTTCTCTTTGAATAGAAGGTAAACTCTTCATAGGAACCTCATAAGAAATCATGTCACCCCTAACTTTCTCACAAGAGATAGCCCCCCTGTGTAACTTTATATCGACATCCTCTAGCGACATTTCATGGGTATAACCACTACAAAATCTATCAATCCCCTTAAGTACACACTCGTCCACCAATTGTCAACATCAATTCAAAGTCCAACAACACATTCAAAACTCGAGATTGAATTGCCCACAAAATGATAATCAAGCATCCACATTCCCCTTGCACTCCAAAAACTCTTTTCATCGCATTCTAAATTACTAAGTATATAGGCACCATCGTAAATTAAATAAACAAACATAGTCATTCGTACTCAATGACCCAAATCGCACCAAGCTCATCTTCTGAAGCAACTACTCAGTCTCTACTGGCCATACTCGACCTGCTAATGATTCACCAATCGTAAGACGCATCTAACAACGTCCTTTTTCATCATTCGCCACAAATATGCAGCCTCAAACCACGATACATCTCCATGTCACCCGAAAAAACAGAACGACATTAACTCTTTGCCTCCTCAAGGATCATCCCCCTCGAACCATCAACACTGGAAAACATATTTGATGCTGATGTAACAACACGCCATCATCTCTGATATCTGCTCCTTAAGCACCACTTTGCCATGTCGTGCCCCTAAAGAAAAACAAATGAAGACCATCATACTAGTGAGCCTTAGTGCGCTTAAACAAAGATGACTACAAAACAACAAAAGCAAGTACTCGACCAAGTTCGAAAATACACAATTTCGCAACTCTGTCGGCCAAAGCCTGAACATCCATAGCCCAAATGCCTCTCCTGCACTGGAATAAACACCAAACACCCAATTATAAATCTAATAATGCTCCTCCTAAAGCATTCTACGCCGCAATACATAAGCGAACGCTCTACCATTCTGCACCAACATCGCGTCAAGTCCCACAAGTGAAGCTTCACAAATACTATCTATAGCCTTAAAATCATGGGCAACACCAACACTGGGTTAAAATGATCAAACACCCCTCCGCAAGGCAACAATAGTAGTCTGCCCTCATAACGTAGGGAAAAAAATATCCCGCACCATATCTATAGAATCACCATGACTCGCTGGTGCCCGACTGAAATCTAGTGTTCAACACCACATAGGAATGGATAGGAAAGAACTAAAGATATAGGCTTCCCACCAAAATAAAGTCACACCTTGAGGAATCAAGAAAGGGAAGTTCTCCTAACAGTCCTATAGCCTCTCAAAGATAAGTACAGACATCTCTGTACTGATCCGCAAGACTCTACTAGACGTTCTCATTACTCGTGATTCCTAAGTGAGCCTTCTACTATGATACCAAGAAGCCACGACCCAATTTTCACCATAGTTGATGATGGCACCCAACACTGCCTTTAGGCAAGCCAACAATAAATCCCCACACTGATTGATAATCTTAACACATTTCAAAACATGTGATGAAATAAATAAGTGAAATCATTTCGTTTTTATAGTAAACTATTTAATTTATCCTCAAGGATATAATATGATCAAAATGTAAAACCGAATATCATAATAGAAATACAATTATGAACAATGGTCTAAAGTCCCCAAAACTCGGTATCACAAGTGCACGAGCATCTAGTAGAACAAAGATGACTACTACAACCACTGTCTGGATTAGACAATAGATAGAATACAGTAAATGAAAGGGGAAGGGGACTCCATGTGCTGCGGATTGTAACATATAGAGAATCTCACTAGAAGGTCTCCTCAACGTTTTCACCTACATGCCTGTGTAACTACCAAATGTACCAATCTTAGTACCTTCACAATTAGTGTAGAAGTGTAGTATGAGTACATAAATCAATACATACCAGTAAGTATCTAGTGTAACCTCTAAGAAGTAGGGGCGAGCGGTCAACATTGACACTTACTAGTGTTCTTGTAACCATAGCAAATTAAAAGTAAACAAGCATAAGCATAGCGAAAAGCAACAAAAATAGATATATGTGTATAACATAATCCTCAATAGAAAAATAAATACGTCATCCTTGAATACCGAATATTGCCTCGAATGCACTATATATGACCAATGATAGGTGTAAATATCAAAATCTGAGTCATGATGCTCATACATCCACCGACTCCCTATCGAAATATTACGCACAATTCTGCTAAGGCGAAGGGCCCGATCTTATAAGAGCAATTGTACAATATCCCACCATAGTCGTACGACCCAATCCATAGTTGCATCTAATAATACAGCTGAGATCGTAAAACTCGATACATAAAGATATGTCATAATACTGCCGAGGTCGTATAGCTCGATCCATAGGAGAAGTGCTGAGGCGTTCATCCTGATCGCATAGGAATAGTGAAAATTTTGATGGGTCATCAAAACTTCTGGATAAATGAGAACAACATGGGAGTAATCCGTAAGAGAAAATATAATTTTCACGACTAATCACATAGTGTGCCAAGTTTCTATAATAGCAAAGCTTGATACCCTACACAAGTGCAGTCTCGGGCTAAAACATAAATGTGAGCCTTCTCAAATTTCCTATGAGTCCGAGGCCATAAAGCGCACTCACAGGCCGCTTAAGTGTCGTCTTGCCTTCCACAAGAGAGAAAGGACTGGAACAACTTATATGATCATGATATTAAGTGTAGGAGGTGTATTGGAAGTTTTTTAGGGCCTAAGGAGATCCCTAGAACTGAGCCAAGTTGGGAGCTACGCAATGGGCTAAAGTTTCAAATAAATTCGCGCAAGACTCAACTTCAAACGCATGCAAATCCCACAATATAAAGACTTAGGTGGTGATATACTACAAAATTAAAGACCTTTCAGTCTAGTTTCCAACACATCAAACCTTTTGTGATTTGGATATTCCTTCGGGGATTTATGGCCATTTTATCAGGCTTATCCCATCTGCGCGTCCAAATGCACGGTAACGCACAGAAGAGGGGTTTCTGCTTTGTATGCGTGCCCAGCTACGCAGTCACTTACCAAGGTGCACGGCCACACACATAAGAGCCTTATAAATACCTCCAAGGTCGGGGAGAGAGAGTGGTTAAGTCATTTCTTTGAGCTAGGGCTTGCTCTATCAAGAGGAATCCGTCCTATACTTCCCTCCCATTAACCAAGATAATATTTTTGGAGTATTTTGAGTTTATTGCTACTCCTGAACACTTATATTAACAAGGATTAATCTTGAACATCCATAGATTTTAATTCAAATCCCCAAATTGGTCAAGAATGCTAGAAGTTGGGATTCTCAAGAGTTTCACTATAAGAGGTATGTCTACCATGTCTAACTAATCTATTGTGATTATTTATGTATAAAATATGTGATATGACTACCATGTCTAACTATAAGAGGGATGGTGATTGTAAGCCATAAGCGCCAAACCCAGATTGAGTTGGTTCTGTAAAGATTGTAAAATGGTTTAATTGATGAGATTGATGGTTTGAGAGTGAATTGTTGGGCATGCATGTGTTAATGGAAGTTGTTTATGGCCTTGAGATGATTGTATGGTGAATCATTGGTGTCGAAGGTGGTTTTTAGGTGAATAAATTCCATTGAAGGAGGTTTTAGAAAAATATGCACATTAGATGTTTGATGAAAAAAGTCTAAATGACTTAAAGTATAAAAATCTTGCTAATATTGGTGCACTTGTGTTGCATTGTTGTAGATTGAATTTATTTAGTGTGGTGGAACATAGTAGTATTATTAATGGGCAAATTTTAGGTATGTATGCTAAACTTCTCTCTTAGAATCGAATTCCATGATGTTCCCGTAAGTTTCAGGTATGTTAGGCCCATATTCCTAATTCCCATGTTCCGAGTTGTTCCTAATTAATTCGATTTTCCCAAGTAAGCATTGTGTTGAAAGATTAATATACTCAAAACGTGTTGCAATTGATCCAATCTTATCATGATCTCTTTCGAGAATGTGTTCAAGTATGGTTTATGTATAAAAATCTCATGACTTCAATTTGTGTTTCAAATGAAAATTGATTATGCTTAATTTGGAAAGAAAACTCAGTGTGCCTAAGATTTGTATTGCTCGTATACATACTTACAATTATAATTTCAGATGCTCTTATTGTTGATAACCAATAAAGATGCTTGTAAATGAAGGAAGTGTGTATGAGATATAACGTGTGGCCACCGTTCCAGGAATAGAAATTGTACTTGTGGCCAATAGTTCCAATGAAATGAAATGATGTGTGAACAATTATGAAATGAGCCTTAACTTAACTCTTTCGAATAGTTTTCGAAAATAGAATTTCTTAAAAGTTTACATACTCAAGTCATATTTGAACTTTTCGTATCATATTATGCTCCCCTTAGTGGGAAATTGTTCAAATATGGTTGTTGTAACTACTGTTTATGATTTGAACCCATGTTTCGATCATAAATCATCATGCTCTACTTTGCCAGAAATTTCAATGTGTTTTGAGTTCTTACATACTCATGAGTTGAGACTGTATATTGCCTTTTGGGAAAAGTATTTCAAAAATAAATGGCGTATTACTCGTTTATCATTTTACTTGTGCTTCGATTGCGAGTCATTTTTGTTCCTTTTCTTTGCAAAGAAACCCATTTTGTTTAAAGCCATCATTATTAATAAACTTAAAGTTGTAATTTCCAGAATATTCTATATGTTGATGTTTATGATGATGATCCTTGAAAGTAAAGAAATGAAAGTGTGGAATACGAGATACGACCATCATGCCATGAATGAAGAATCATATGTATGGCCAAGATAGCCAATGAAATAATGATGTCATGAGTAATGAAGTTATATATGGGGGGAAAGGATATGAGGTGAATGCATTTGTATTTCTATTTCCTTTATGTGCCAAATTTTTTTTTTTGCGAGTATCATTAGCAAGCCGAGGAAGGATAGGTTGTAACGGCCCACATCGTCCGAAATTACACGAGTCGGTGTAGGCAATGGATTGAGATTATTCTTCTTAACTGGGATGAGATTGATGTGATGAGATTATTCCCCTTAATTGGAATGAGATTTGAGTTAGTCCTGGATTGGAAGTCGACCCACACGGCATATGTGGGGAGACGGCCTAGCCAATCGGGTGGAGATCGGACGCCATGTCGCGTGCATGGTCTTTCCTCACTCTTGGTATCACCTTTTATTTGCATCACCATGTCAATCCACATTAATTTGTGGAGAGATGGCTCAGCCGATCGAGTTTGTGATTGGACTCCATGCCTCGGGTATGGTGTGATGACCGGAGGCTAATGATCTCCCAACCAAAAATGCTAATTTCTTATTCTGAAAAATTGTTATGTTTTAACTTTGAATTTGGATATCATTGGGTGTTTCTTTCTGCTTTCATGGTTATTCCCTTGTTATATTGGCAATCTATTTCATGAGAGGATATTTAGTTCTACATACTAGTACTATCACACATGTACTAACCTCCCTTTTGCCGGGGGCGCTGCATCTTTGATAGATGCAGGTGGTTTGTCAGCGGGTAGCTTTGATCCTCGTTTCCCTTTTCTTAGTAGGTTTTGGTGAGCCCTATTCCGTACCGGGCCTTATGTTACTTGACGTTGTACATTGTGTTTTGAGGTATAGCCAGGGCCTTGTCGACGGCACTTCCATACTACTCTTCTGTTGTACTTAGAGGCTCCGTAGACATGTTGGTGGTGGTGTTCGATGTTGGGTAATGAACTAGAAGTGTTGGTATTTGGTAAACATGTGTTTTCCCTCTTAACTATTAACTTGAAATAATTTGGAAATTGTAAATGAAGCTCCTATGAATAATGGGAAAAACAATGTGGTACTCTTTACTCTTTTCATGTCTATCTCTTGTTACTAATCCTGATATTGTTCATGGGTAAGGTTGGGTAGAATGCATCGGTTGAGTGCCGGTCAAACTCTCCAAGGTCGAGGCGTGACAATAAATTTAAGCATTTAAACAAGTAAGAATAACTCAAGTAGTACAGCTAAAGCAAGGTGTGAATCTAAGTCATACGCACTAACGCTCGTCACCTCATACATGTGTAGCGCTCATAAAACATAGCATGTAGCGAGTATAGCACCTACGAGGGTAAATTCCCTCTTACAAGATGAGACATGAGACATACCTTTCTTCGAAATTCAATAATCGGCTCTAACGCCTCCCTAAAACTCAAACCAATTAACAAACGATCCGAAACTAGCCAAAGAATGTGCAAACCAATCAAAACATACTCACAAACTCGTAATTTAACAATTGAAACAAATCCTCAACCCCATATGGAAGTCAATAAAAGTCAACTGCCGGGCCCACGCGCCTTGAAGATAAATATTACCCATAGCACCATGAACTTAAATATTTAATTTATTCCAAATTCCATGCACAATTTCATTGTCAAAACTGAAAAATACCATTCTAGGTTTTCTTCCTAAAATCCCACAATTTTTACTAATTTCCATGTTTAAATCCATATATAGTCCATGTATCTAGCTCACAATGAGTAAGAATCACTTACATTGTGATAGATGATAAAATGGAACTCTTAAATCGACCCGAAACCAGCTCCAACTGAGGGAAATGAGATGAAATGAGCTAAGTCCCGATTTGCAATATTCTACACTGCCCACTCGTTCCTTTCGGCGATCACGGAAGTACTTTCGCGATCGCAAAGGACAACACTACCTCAGCCAAAATCCCCTTCTACGCGAACGCGTGGCATAACTTGCAATCGCTAAACAAAGTCGGCCAAGCCTAGGCGAACGCGAGCCAATCACCGCGAATGCGAAGGCCAATCCATCAAGTCTCAGAACTTTCACTTCCGCGATCGCGATGTGCAACCTTCCAATCCATTCCAGTCCTGCTAACACATCGCATTCGCAAACCTCACGCGAACACGGAGCACAACCAGACCACCAATCGCAATCGTGATGCCATACTGCGACTGCTAAGAACAATTCTTCTCCAGCTCCATGCAACTCTCTGTAGTCGCAAAAGTTGCTTCGCGATCACAATGCGCACCAATTACACCAGAAACTAGCAACTGCAAATCAAAGGGAAATTATCTGAAAACATCCCAGAACACACCCCTAGGCCCCCGAGACCCCGTCCAATCATACAAATAAGTCCCCGTACCTTATCTAATCTTACCCAAAGGCTCAAAATGCCACGAAATAACATCAAAACAATGAATGGACGATAAAAATTCTTCTCTTAACTTTCAACCTTCAAACTTTTCGAAACGCGTCCGAGTCACACTTAGCCATTTTGGATCACGACCAAACATCACAGTTAAGTTGTGAACAACTAAATTGACCTATCTGAGCTCTCGGAACCGTACCCGGTGTCCGATAACACCAAAGTCCACTCCAAATTAAACTTAGCAAATTCAAGAACCTTCAAAAATGCAAACTTCCGACAATAAGCGTCAAATCGTTCGAGGACTAACTGATACTAAACCCAAATACCAATTCCGAAGCCGTTTACCTGAAAGTCAAACCTTTGTCAACAGTTCCAACTTAAAGCTTCCAAATTGAGAATTATTCTTTCAAATAGACTCCGAGATTCTCGAAAATCAAAGCCAACTACACATGCAAGTCATAATGCATAAAGCGAAGATACTCAATGTCTCAAACCGCCAGATCACATTCTAAAGCTCGAAACCACTAGTCGAGTCGTTACACAGGTGCAATGAAACCTCACCTGGCTGCCAACCAAACCAGAAATTGTTTGGATTCCCATCCGAAACAAACCTAGGCCCATGGACCCCGTACAATCATACCAAAAAGTCCTAATACTTCCACCAAACCTACTAATAGGCACAAAATACTATAATTAACAACAACACAAAGAATAATTGACTAAGATCAATTTCTCAAGTTCATAACCTTCCAAATTTGAACCAAATGTAACGATACGAGTGTAACCAAACCGGATTTCAGCCAAACGTTGAACACAAGTCCCAAATGATAAAACGAACATATTTCAACTTTTGAAATAAAAATTCAAATCTGATATCATCAAGGTCAACCCCCAGTCAAATTTATAAACTTTTCAAACCTTCAAATTGACAGCTTTTGCCAAATAGAGCCAAATCAACCGAGGAACCTTATATTCAAATCTAAACATACGCCTAAGACCAAAGTAACCATAATAACCTATTAGAACCATCAAAACGTGAATCCAAGGTTATCTACACAAAATTCAAACCTTGGTCAACTCTTATAACTTAAACTTTCAACAATGGAACTAAGTGTTCCAATTACCTCCAAATCTTTCCTGAAACCAAAACAACCATCCACGCCAGTCACTTAACAACAAATACATATACGGGGAACATAAAATAGGGGAATAGGTCTAGAATATACAAAATGACCGGCCAGGCCGTTAGATTATCTCCCTCTTAAACAATCATTTGTCCTCGAACGAGTTTAGAGTCATACCTAAAATACCAAAAAGGTTAGGATATTTGCTCTACATATGATGCTCGTTCCCCCAAGTCGCTTCGTCGACCATTGACATCTCCACTGAACCTTCACTAATGTAATATCTTTCGATCTCAGCTTTTGAACCTATCTATCCATAATAGTCACTGGATCCTCAACATAAGTCAAATCCTTGTCTAACTACACCAAGATGAAATCCAACACATATGAAAGATCCTCATAACACTTCATGGAAACATTGAACACCAGATAAATCCTGACAAGCTGGGTGGCTAAAGAAGCCGTAAGCCACCTCACCAGCTCTCTCTAAGAGCACAAATGGACCGACAAACTGAGGACTCAACCTGTCCTTCTTCATGAACATCATCACGCCCTTCATAGGGGATGCTCTTAATATAAACATCTCACCCACCATCAATGTCACATCACGAGCCTTTCTATCGACATAACTCTTTTTCCTAGACTGTGCGACGTGAAGCTTCTCCTAAATCAACTTCACTTTCTCCAAAGAATCTCGAACTAAATTTGTGCCCAATAATCTAGCCTTCCCAGGAACAAGCCAACCAATCGAAAAATGACATCGCCTCCCATATAAGGCCTCATACCGAGCCATCTCAACCGGTAGTTGTTGTTATATGCAAACTCCACTAATGGTAGAAATTGATCCTACTGGCCTTCAAAATTAATAATGCAGCCCCTCAACATGTCCTCCAAGATCTGGATGGTCCGATCAGACTGCCCGTCTATCTGAGGATGAAATTTTTTACCTAACTCGAATTGCATTCTGAACTCACATTACACAGCTCTTCAAAAATGCAAGCTAATCTGAGTTTCATGATCCAAGATTACAGAAACAGGTATGCCATGCAAATGAAATATCTCCCAATGTAGATCCTAGCCAACTACTTTAGAGTGTAGGAAATCATAACCGGAATGAAATGCACTGATTTGGTCGATTGATCCACAATGATCCAAGTTGGCATCAAACTTCCTCAAAGTTTGTGGAAACCCTACCACATAGACCATAGAGATACGCTCCTACTTCCACTCTGGTATATCAATCTTCTAAAGCAAACCGCCCGAACTCTAATGCACATACTTGACCTGTTGACAATTCAAACGCTGTGACATGCCAAACAATGTATTTCTTCATCCCTCTTCACCAATAATGTTGCTTCAAATCATGATACTTCTTCGTACTACCTGGGTGAATGGAATACATGAACTATGAGCTCCTGAAGAACCAACTCTCCCAAGCCATCCACATTAGAAACATAGATCCGACCCTGAAGCTTACCTCATCATCACCAATAGTCACCTCCTCAGAATCATCGTGTTTCATCTTGTCCTTAAGGACAAGAAAGTGGGGATCATTATACTGACGCCCCTTAATGCGCTCAAACAAGGACGGCCTAAATACAACACAAGCGAGGGTCCTGCTCGACTCTGAAATATCCAATGTCACCAACCTATTGGCCAAAGCCTTAACTTCTATATCTAAAGGCCTCTTCCCAGTTGAAATTAATACTAGACTCTCCATACTCTCCACCTTCCTACTCAAGGCGTCAGCAACCACCTTAGCCTTCCTCGAATAATAGAAAAATACTGATATTATAATTCTTCATAGCTCCAACCTCCTCCCCTGCCTCAAAATCAAATCTTTCTATTTAAACAGATGTTGAAGACTCCAAGGATCAGTATACACTTCAGAAGACACGCCATAAAGATAATGCCTACAAATCCTTTGCCCATGTACAATAGCTACCAAATCCATATCATGGGCCAGATAGTTATTCTCATGGGACTTTACCTGGTGCATTGCATATGAAATCGCCTCGTTGTCCAATATCAACACACACCAATGACCAATCGGAGAAGAATTACAATAAATCGTGTACAACCCCGATCCTAAATGTAACACCAATATTGGAGCAATGGTAAGAGCAAAAATTAGCTTCTGAAAGCTCTCCTCACACTTTTCCGACCATCTGAATAAAGCACCCTTGTACGTCAATTTAGTTAATCGAGCTACTATAGATGAAAACCCCTCCACAAACTGATCGTAAAAACCTATCTAAGCCTAGAAAACTCCAAATCTCAGTAACGGTTGAAGGTGTAGGCCAACTATGAACTTCTTCAATCTTCTTCAGGTCTATCCTATCACTAGAAACCACATGGTCCAAGAATGCCATCGAATCCAACCAGAATTCACACATAGAGAACTTGGCATATAACTTCTTCTCCCTCAAAATATGAAGCACAAACCTCAAATTCTGCTCGTGCTCCTCCCTACTGCGGGAATACACCAATATAACATCAATCAACACAATAACAAAGGAATCCAAATAAGGCTAAAACCCATTGTTCATGAAATGTAAAAATGCTCACGAGGCATTATTAAAGCCAAAAGACATCACCAAGAACTCATAATGCCCACAATGGGTCCTAAACGTGCATATGAATGTCCGAAGACCCGATCTTCAATTTATGGTACCCCGATCTTAGATCAATCTTGGAGAATAACCTACCCTGAAGCTGATCAAATAAATCATCAATGCGTGGTGGTGAATACTTGTTGTTGATGGTAAAATTTTTCAACCACATGTAGTTAATGCACATCCTCATAGAACTATCTTTCTTTTTGACAAATAGAACCCGTGTACCCCAAGGTGACATACTAAGTCTGATGAAATCCTTATGCGACAACTATTGCAACTGTTCCTTCAATTCCTTCAACTCTGCTAGTACCATGTGATACGGTGAAATAGTGATGGGCTGAGAGCCCGGCATTAGGTCTATACCAAAATTAATATCCCTATCAGGTGGCATCTCCGATAGGTTTGCAAAAAACACATCTTGAAAGTCCCTCACTGCTGGCACTAACTCTATAGTAGGATTATTAGCACTAACATCCCTCACAAAGTCAAGATACGCCAAACACCCCTTCTCAACCATTTGTCGAGCCTTCAAAAAGAAATTACTCTACTAGGAGTGTGACCAACATAACCCTTCAATTCTAACCATGGCAACCCCAGCATAGCCACTGTCACGGTCATAGAATGACGATCAAGAACGCGTGGAATATCAAGAGAACCATGAGGCATGTCCAAGTAGTGAACAAAATATGATGACATAAGAATAAGTGGAACCCTAAGCAGATGAAGCTCGGTACGAACTCTATGTTGGTAGAGCACTGAAAGATGACTGACCCGGTCGAGTACTGCATGAACCGTGTCTGACCGAAAAACCACGATGAACCTATTGAGCTATGTGAACAAGCCTGGAAGGACACCCTCTACTATGATGTCCCTAGCCTCCAGACGAGGCACCACTGAAAGCATCCGAATCACGGGCCCTCTTGGAGTCCCGCTCCTCTCTCTCTTTCTCTTTCTCTCTTGCCTACAATCTGCTCCAAGCCCTTAGAAATCTCAACAAGGTGAAGCAAAGTAGTACTAGTCTCGGCATCCCGGCCATCCCATACAAGATACCAAAGTTGAGGCCCTTAATCAACCTTCTAACCCTCTCCCTCTCAGTATGGATCAAGAACACTTCATGGAGTGCCAACACTAAAACTCCCTACGCAACTCCTCTCTACGAGTCTATGGAATAAATTTCTCAATGAAGAGAACTGAGACCTAATGACATGTAATTGGTACTAAGCCAACTGGTTGTCCCGACTCATAGGTCAGCCACCACATATATGCTGGCCTTGAAAGCTAGAATGTAGTGAAGTCAACCCCATTTGAGTCTAGAAGACCCAAATTGCGTAGAATCTGCTGGCAGTGATCAAGGAACCCCTATGCATCATCAGAATATCCTTCACTGATGAGGAGGAAAAAGGCTTTAAAATCTCTTCAATCTCTTCTTCTCCTCAATAGTCAATGACTGTCTGTACCGGCAAAATCCCTAGTGTCGATAGCTCTGAGCTAGCTACTCTGGTGTACAGGTGGTTGGAGTTTTGACTCCTCCCCCAGCTAGTGGGGTAGTTGTTCCAACTAGTAACATATCCGCTTGGGCCAAGCTTAACTAATCACTCAGAATCTGGTCCAAAGTCTCCTAAAGACATGGCATAGAAATAGGTAACACTGGAGCTTGAGCCGGTCCCATTGGCTCATCAATATCTGAGATCTACTCCTTCACTAAAGCAACTAGTGGCTCCACAGTTGCTGCTCTAACTGGGGCTCTAGCTGATGTGCATGCCCCACCTCGGCCTTGACCCCTCGCGGCCTTGATTAGAGGCACTGGTGCCTGCACAGCTGATCTGGAAGATTGTGTCCTCATAATCTATGAGACAGTAGAAGAGCAAAGTTCAAACATTAGAATAAAAAAATCCGCGCGATATTGAAAGAAAGAAAGAGAAATTTTCCTAGCAGGCCATTAGCCTCTCGATGATAAGTGTAGACATCTCCGTATCGATCCATAAGACTCTACTAAACCTGTTCATGACCCGTATAACCTATGAACCTATGGCTCTATACAAACATATCACAACCCAAAACCACCATCCGGTCGTAATAGCATCTAGCTTACTTGCTAGGCAGTCCAATCATAACAATAACGATTCAAGATAATGAATTATGAAATAATACAATTCTAAAAGGCAAATACCATAAATAACACTACACTAACGCAATAAATTCCCCAAAACTGGAATTACAGAGTCATGAGCTCTAAATTGGGAATCCATATATGATAATGTGTAAAAATACTGTTTGGACAACAGCAATACATAAACGGAAAGAGATGCCATGGACTATGGACGGTGCAGCTCTGCCTTGTCTCTCGTCAACTCAATAGCAATCCTGAAAAGCCCTAAGCTGGTTCCCATACCTGGATATGTATAATTAAGTGCAGAGAGTAGTATGGGTACAACCTACCCATGTACTCCGTAAGTATCATTACTAACCTCGGAGAGAAAGTCACAAGAACCATCACTGATAGCCACGTGATAAAATTTGTACAAGTCATGAATACATACGAATATGCAGTAACAATACCAGGATTTGTGTAGAACTGCAAGTATCTCATGGTACAGATAGAGAACATATGCACGATGATTAAACACGAGAGCAGTACGACATATAAAGGAGATATGCATAAAATGACAAGTCAAATCACATAGAGAGACATGTAGAGAAGATATGTATTGTGTATAATATTACTAACCGAAACGGCATATAGAAAAGATTTGCATAACAGGGCATGTATACAAGTACGAAGCCCGCATACAGAGGAGATTTGTAGTAAAATCATCTAAGCACCCCTCAAAGCCTACCTGAGGTAGCTCCATAGGACTTAGACTAATTTTAAGGGATTAGTTATGAGAGTATAATAAAAGGAGCATGAGACCATTAAAGGGATGTGAATTTAGAAAGGGGTTTAAAGATATGCTGAAAAAGTTTTGAAATATGTATGTAAGTGGTCTATATTTTATAAAGCTTGTGAAAAGACGTTAAATTATGAAAAAAACACATGATTCAAAGAATGGGTGTTCATGTAACTCTAAAAGGTGTTTGTAAGAAAGTGAACCTAAAATATACCTTAGATTCTGAAATCGTAAATTTTGACTTTGTGAAATAGTTTTTAAATTCATGCTGGGTAGCAGCACATTGATCTTTGGGAAGAGTCAATTTTCTACCCTTATGATTTGGATTTGATTTCCTTTTGAAAATGGGCCGCTATTTTTTTTGTTGAGTTTTGATTTCAAAATCTTTGAGACAGGAAGGTGAGCTAAAATATAGTAATGATATAAACAAATTGCGATTAGCAAAACATGGATTAATTACTTAGCTAATTCTTTTAGTCTTATGTTCTTTAGGGCTTGCCTAAGTTTTATATGACATTAAAGCATGAAATAAAGTATGCGATCTAATATATGAGTGTTATATACATGAAAACAAAGATGTGATAAAGCAACAAACGAATAGATAAAAGGTAATGAAGCAGTAAACTAGATTAACGATGTAATAAAAAATATTAAAGGGAATTGACGGAATGAGGAATGGGCTCTAGTAATTGGGCCCTAACAAGGCAATCCCAGCAGGAAAGAGATGAGGCTACAACTGATTTGGACTCTACAGAAAAATGCAACAAGGCTGGGATTGGGCCTGAGTCCCTTAGAAACTCAGCAGGCCCAAGTGGACGTACATGTCCAAAAGAAAAGAGAAAATCATTAGATACCTGCTTCATATTTTCAACATATTCAATCCTGCATGAAATATATAAATAGACGACTGGAACAAGACTATATTAAAATATCAAAACTCTAACACCATAAGAAATTATAGTAATGTGGTGGTTATACGTGGCAAATAATTTACGTTGAAAACCTTTCATTGTCATTAGACACTAAACCCCTAAAGAACAAAGTGTCATTGGATTAAGGGCTAAGGAGGGAGTTCCACTCAAGGTTGATGCCTCCTTTGAATCCCCTGACACTCCAAAGTTTCCAAGGGACTCAAGGCCCAGCGCAATGCTTGTGCCGGCGAGAGCAGCCCAACCTAGAGTCCCACTCCACTCCTAAATACCTCTAACTACTAACGACTTATTTTTCCCTATGGGTTTAAGTGCCAATGAGGCCCTTTCAATGTAAGGATATATACTTTCCATTCTAACAGAATAACGTAAGGATATACAAAAAATTCTGCATTTTCTAAAACAAGATGAGCAATCCACATGTTAGGTAAATCTAAAGGTCAGACTCTTGAGCACGTATAGGTAAGAAACAGAAACATTATAACATATTGTTAAAGGTCTAAACATTTGGAAAAAAACACATTCAAAGGGAAGGTGAAAGTTCAGATAAGCAGCAAGACAAGAAATAACGATACTCCTGCCCTGGCAAACTAAGTATGGGTTAATTAGCTTTAGTATTGCCATTAGCACATATATAGACTGACCACACTGGTTGGATTTCTAAGAAGGAATCAACAAGGATTTAAATAAACAATCACACCAAACAGCTTCTCAGGCATTATCCGGAGTATTTGAACATGTCAGGGTTCTTAGCTCCTATAGGTTATAGATTCAACATGTAGTCCCTAAAGATGCTTTAACAAAATCTTTCTCATAATAATACTAAACTTATACAAACCACTATGTTCAATCAATAGCAATACAGAAATTCTCATAGGATTGAAAATCAAATTCAGTTTTAGGATACAAGAAAAGAAAGGACTGAGTATAACTTCAAAGGAAAAGCATGGAATCATGAAGTCATGAAGACAAACAGGGATACATGCAATATTAAGTCACTTATACAACTTAAATTGGGGTTGTAATCTTATACAGACAGGGAAATTTTACATGTTTTGGAACCAAGTTAGACATGTCATGAAGGGAGGGAGTTATAGACAAGGGAAGTGTTATACCAAAAACAAGTTTAACCTAGGTGTATAGCTAAAATTAGTACTACATATGAAGTAATCACACTCAGCTTAAAAATGATCATTTTGGCTATAACAAGAATGACTAGATCCTACTTTATGGTAGATACCTTACTAACAACTGAATGTAAGCTTCACAAAGTCAACTGTATCACAAAAGAGATCAATGAAAAGAAAGTCCTACACCAAATAGGTATTGACTTAAACATGTAACTGAAGGCTTTATCTAAGTACGAGACAACTATGTTCAAATTAACAACAATTACCAGTTAATTATAACAAACATGATTATGACCTATTTTATGAAGAAAAGGATAACTTAATCTTAACAGAATATATACAGTAGAACTATTGGTATTCATGAAAAGAAGAGAGTTCAACTCAACAAGACTGTTTCATATAGATGCAACCAACAACTAGATATGAATATGATAATGTCATAGTGATACTCAGGGACTGCTCTTTGGAGTTAACAGTCACAGATGTAGATTAGGAAAGCATCTAAACACTTAGATATTTTCATGCTTCAGTTAAATGATGGATGACATGAAGTTATGAACTTATCAGGGAAACAATATGTAGAGGTAGGGAGCACATTATAATCATTAATGAAAGATTATGAAGTTTAGTTAAGCACGAGTAGTCATTCAAGGAACATTAAGGGAGATTAATCGTATAGACTATTTAGACTCAGAGACGAAAGTCATTAGAGTTCATACAATAACTTGATTAACATATAAAAGACTCAGATGCATGACAAGTGATCATAAACAGATAACATCATGTCATAAACATAAAATAACATTTATATAATGGTTATAAGCATCGTAAATGACTATAGTTCACATAAGACAACAAGCATATTCATAATATTCAGACCAGACGAGCAGAAGAGAAAATTTAGAGGTATACAGACCAAACAAGGATGTCTCCTAGTTTTTTAAGACCCCAAAGCTTCAAGCTTCATGCATCGTAAGTACTCAAAAACGAGAAAAAGGAAATCTATAAGAAACCCTAGGTTTAGGAATTTCAGAATTGCTCTTAGATGTTCTTTCGTCTAGTTGGTGATTCTAGGTTGTGGTAGATCATCTTAGGTTAGAACAGTAAAGGCTCTATTTATAGTTCCATTTAAGGCTCTAGGGCTCACCGGATTAAAAATCACGAGTGGGAAGTGACGAAACATTGATGATGATAGCAAAATTGAGTAAAATTAGAAAGAAAACAAAGGGGAAAATGAATGAAACTTTTACCCGACTACACGACAGCCGTTACAACTGATGAAACTATCGGGTAACGACCGGAGATCCAGAGGTCATTGTATTTGACCTCTGGTCTCGAATAATCATCATGAGGAGCTCATGCATGCTCTGATTTAGAAGAACGAGTGGAGAAACCAGATGAAATGAAGTTTCATCATTTAGGTCTAGGGTTTCAAATTGGGGGTTTCGAATTTAATCAACGAAAACGAAATCTGAAATCACGGGCTTCGTCACCCAGGGACAAAGGAGTCAAATCTGTAAGTCGGATTTGAAAGAATGAAAAGAAATGGGGTTTCAACTTTACTGGCTGTGTCTACTCGATCAGATTTGAAGTGCAAAAAAGGGAAAATTAGCGAGATTGGGGGATGGAGAAGTAGAGAAAGCAGGGATGGTTTTGTGACCTTGCACTAATTCGTGCAAGCTATCATGACTGATGGGTTTGAAGGGATGAGAGAAAATAGAGAGGAAATGGAAATAAGGGCGGCAGAGAGAAGGAGGAAATGATTATGGTTTGGGGGAATAGGGTCCGGCTCGAGGATAAGGACGAGAGGAAACGGGAGCCATTGGATCCATTGGTCTACGGCTCCGATTATTTGGGCAAATGAAAATTTAGAAGTGATTTAAGTGGGAAAGATCGGTGGCCATTGGATTACTTTGATCGGATGGTTTAGATTAGATCTTTGGGTGTTTAAATTAAAGAGAAAACGGGGACCAATTGTGAGCCATTGATCTGAGAAATAGATGGCTCAGATTCATTGTGTTTCTTGTGTGAGTGTTATAGAGAGGTGATGTGGCACGCATCGATAGATGCAAAGCAGATGGTAAGGATTGCGACAGTGGAAAGAGAGGGGTGTTTAGACTAGGTATATTTCGGACTGGGCTTGCAAGTTTGGGCCAAAATAATTTGAAGCATGACCATTTCACATTTAATTGAGAATTATAATTATAGCCTTTTTGTCTTTTAATCCCTTTTAGCAATTAATTTAAATAAACTTAACAATGTTCAATAAAATGTGGTAAAATTGTAACTACCAATTATTTTAATTAATTATGTGTAAAAATAATTTATTTTCTAAATTATAACATTAATTTTGAAATACCAACATAGTAACCTAATTTACTAGAAATCAAGGGGTAATTTATCAGATTAATTATAGAACCTATGTAATGTATATATATAAGTTATTTAATAATCTTAAAATAGTAAATATATTTTTAATTAAATAATATTAATACGACGTATTAATTTTAAAACTAATACTTAATTAGTTCGTAAAAATATGTAATTATTAGTAGAAAATAATTTTAAAATATTTATTGTAAATTATTAAGTATAAATAAATTAGTTTAAAAAGGGAGGGTTGAATCTAACGCACAATCCTCAAATGTTACCATTCTCTTCTATAATACAGGAATATACCAAGATATCATTAATAAATACAAAGACAAAAGAAACCAAATATGGCTAGAACACATTGTTCATCAAATGCATGAAAGCTAGTGGAGCATTAGTCAAACCAAAGGACATTACCTAGAATTCATAATGTCTATTACGAGTCTTCAACTGATTATAGCCCGGCCTCAATTCAATCTTTGAGAACACGCTGTCACATTGAATATGATGAAACAAATAATCAATACGAGGCAATGGATACTTGTTCTTGATAGTGACCTTGTTCAACTGTCTATAATCAATGTATATCCTCGTAGAACCATCCTTCTTCTTCACAAACAATACTGGTGCACCTAAAGAGATACACTCGGCATAATGGACTCGTATCCAATAACTCATGTAACTGCTCCTTTAACTATTTCAACTCGGTTGGAGCCATACGGTATGGGGGAATAGATATGGGTTGAGTACCTAGCACCAAATTAATACCAAAATCAATATTCACATCTGGTGGCATGCCCTGTAGGTCTACCGAAAAAATAATTTGAAACTCTCTCACTACTGGAAGTTAATCAACAATAGGACTCTCAGCACTAGTATCTCTAAAAAATCCAGATACGCCAAACACTCCTTCTCAACCATCAGCCAACCCTTCAGAAACAAGAACACCTTCTAGGGTTATGACAAAGAGACACTTCCATTCCAACCTTGGTAACCCCGGCATAGCAAACAACACCATCTTAGCATGACAATCGAGAATAACATAATATGGAGATAGCCAATCCATACCCAAAATCCAGAATATTCAATAATAGAATATCAACCCTAGTCTCGTTACCTCCAATAGCAACCACAAAACATCGATATACATGATCCACCTCAATATAATCACCGACAAGTTTAGATGCCTGAACAGACCTATCAAGAGAATCGCGAGGCACATCCAAATATGAAGAAAAAATATGATGACATATATGAATAGGTAGACCCCCAATTTTACTCAAATCCAACTCCGAATCGACTTTCAAATCTCAAATATTCACTTTAGAAAACGTTTGATAAAACCCCCCAATTTCTCTTCTATATTCATCAAATTGAATGCCAAAATCAAAGATGGAATCATATAAAATAATCAAGTTCGATTCTAAATTACTTACCCCAATCCAAATGATAAAAATCCCCTTTAAGATCACCCAAATCTGAGCTCCATAACTCAAAATATGATAAAATAACCAAAACCTTGGAAATAGAGTACTTTATAATCACTACTTCTGGGATGCACATCGCGATAACAAGAATACTATCTCGATCACGAAGCACAGACACCACTGCCACAAAAATGCTCTATGTGTTCGTGAACCTAACCACGTAAACAAAATTCCCAAAGACGCCAACGCTGCACGAACGCGGCTTGTGTCACGCGAACGCGAAGAAGAGTTTCCAGCTCCCAACTGCCCAGTGTGAATGGGATTCCACTATGCGAACGTGATGCTCAAACCCGCATAACCTATGTGAACGTGACCATCCACTCACGAACGCGATGAAGAGAATCACCCAGCTCTAGACTTATCCTACGCGGTCACTGCTACATCTTCACGATCACGAAGAACAACTGAGGTTTTAGAAATCAGTAGAATCCATCAATGAAATCATCCTCTAAAATGATCCAAACTAACCCAAGCCCAACGAGACCACGTCCGAACATGCCAACAAGTCCCAAAATACAACACGGACCTACTCGAGCTTTCAAATCACACATAATATCAAAACCACGAAGTGTAGATCAAGATCAATCTCTTAATGTTCATGAACTTCAAACTTTGAACAAAGCGTTCGATTCAAGCCTAACCAATCTGAAATGAACCCAAATTTGGCAGACTAGTTTCAAATAACACATCAAACCTATTCCAACTCCCTGAGCAACAATCCGAACCAGATAACATCAAAGTCAACTCCCGGTCAAACATATGAACTTTCCAAACATTCAAATTGCTAAATTTCGCCAAATAGAGCCAAAACCTTCTATGTACATCCAAATGCAAATCTGGGCATATGCCCAAGTCCAAATCACCATTCGGACCTAACGAAGCCATCAAAACTGTGATCCGAGGTAACATACATAAAAGACAAACTTGGTCAACACTTCCAACTTAAAGCTTCTAAAATGAGAACCATTCTTCCAAATCCATCTCGAACCACTCAAAAAAAAAAAACAAACGATACATTCATGTCATTATACACACTATGAAGCTACTCAAGTCATCAAACCCCAAAACGAAGTGCAAAAGGTCAAAACAACCAGTCAGGTCATTACATTCTCCCCCCACTTAAACATATGTTTGTCCTCGAACGTGCCAACAATCGTGACAAAGCCATCAAATTGCTAAATTAACTCACCATACACATACCCATGGGTGACCCACGTCGCCCCAAACCATGTAAACCCGACAATAGAACATAACAAAAGATACCTACTTCAACCATAATCCATAAGCCTTAGAATCAAATCTCCAACATCCGAAATCCATTACAAGAGCTGATTCTTGCATCTGAACACTGAAAAAGTCTAAACAAACTATATCACGCCATAACCAACACCCAAAATATAATCACTTACCGCATAACTCATATGCTAATAGAAATAACTTTCGGCCACAATAGCTGCGCAGTCAAAAACCCGGTTCTAGTAACAAACCTCGTATCAAGTAAAACATTGTTCTAATTCTCCATACATCGCCAATGATGAAAGAGACACACAGTAACTCATAACCACTCATTAAATCGACAAGTCGTGGAGCTCTCTTGTCTAGCAAGAACCATAGCCAAATTATAAGCTGACTAGGAGTGTTATCCTACCCAACATACCTTAATCAAATCAGGCAAAGCTCATTCCAGGTCCAAAATCATATCTCATCCAATACAAGCTGCTCAACTAACATGCCTCAGCAAAACTACTTAGAGCCATATACCATGCAATCCATGGACCAAAAAGGAAACAACTCCAATGTACCCAATGATGGAAAGAGAATCAATGAGAGAATTGTCCCGCAAGTTCAAAATATACCACCAAGAAGCTATGCCATGAACCCATCACACAAAGGAGAAACAAACACATAAAATAAGCACAGAGTATCATATCATAACATAACTCTGTTGTGATGCGTGTCCCAATCCAAATGCCGGTTCACATGGAATACCTCGAGCCATGATGCTCATAATCACAGCTATATGCATATCCACAAAAACGCAAATTGCATGACCATAACCATGTAGAAACGGATAGCACCATATACCACCAACAAAAAGACCATTATCAAGGCGCAATCAACCATGCAACACCCTAAGAGCCATCTCCCTCGAATTCCGCCACAAGGCCCAAACATAACCGCATCATGTGTGTAAATAGTCAACAATCTCACAACCCATCATAGAATAGAAGAGCATCACCCCAAAATATCATGCACGAATAAGATAAACTTTAACCGATGACACACCATTCAACAATAGTTGCGTTGAGTAAGCATATTCGACCCGATATAGAATACATATCCTCAATAGACCTAATAGTGGCCTTAAAATCAATTTTGATCCTCCCAAAATAGATAGATAACCTCCAATAGTCCACAATAACCCGTGCACAATACATAGACTCAGACGTCAACCTCTTAAAATATCTTTACTGTCCAACCAAGGAACAATCTGCCTCTGTTAACCCTCCTAGTCTTCAAATCCCTAGAATACTAGAATCTCAATAACCGATCCCAACTCCACCAATAAAAGGACTAACACATCCCTCATACGTAATCATCTCATGAGAAATACTTCTATAATTCTTTCGGACCACATAGAGAAATTAAGCATCTGTAGTCGATTAACTATGCGATTACTATATACCAGTCAAGTATCTGCTAATCCAAAACATAGTGCACCTTCTGAATGCGCACCCTTCTATGGTGATATCAGATAGTGCCAGGATACCTCTAAACATATAAAATCATCCATGCTGTCTAAAACCCATGGCCTTCCCCTCGAACAGGACTGCAACCTTGAACCTGCAACTTCAATCCCTCACATCGCACATCATCCATTACAAGGATCCAATTATCATCTCTAGCTCATAAGTGTGATACATGCTCCATCAGCCATAAACCAATCCCTATACCACCATCTAAGAGAAAACTACAACGCACAACAAACTCCTCATGCCTGTAGAAAATATCCATTTCAAGTCGTGGTCGACACCATCGAGAACTCTTCGAAACTCATGGGCACATAGCCAAGCCATCAGAACTAAATCCCTCTAACTAAACCAAGTTACAAAGATCGCCAAACCAAAGAGCATTGCCATGCCACACCTGCAAGGCCTTGCCATACCAAAAGAACCAAAAGAAACTGATCATTTTTATTACCGTGGTGATCCAAACCACTACCAAACTGGCCTATTTTTTGAACCCTCTCGACTTGCCTTCAAGTTAACACTTCTCTTGCTAGTACGCTATGATCCTTAACCAAAAGATCCGTACAAAATATCCTAGCATGAAACCTCGTCTACCTAAATCCCATAAACCATTGTATTCCCTCTTAATACCAACACCGCACCCCAAACACCGACTCTGAAGACCTTATGTGAGTCTGACATTGTTTCCTAACCTCTCTAATACTGAAATGTGGAATCCATAATGATACAAAAATATTGTGAGTTCCGACACCATCCAATAAAAATCTCAAACCTTAGCCGTTTACAAATTCGGATATTCCTCAAATACCACACATGAATCTTGAATCCATTAGAACATTTTCGAGTGTCATCCACCCTATTCCAATCTCAAATGCGACGCCAAAATGAGTCAAATGACCTATGCTTCATTAGCACACAAAAACCTTAAGAAATAACCCACATTTCTAAGCAACCGAGTGAATCCCTACACCATGCACACTACCTCTACCACGAATAGCGAAACCGAGTCATTACAAGATTTCTAGTATTCCCATAACGAATAGCACATCATACATCCAGAAATTCTCCTACTCAAGTCATTCTCAAAGCCAACCTCTTCAAGTCATATGTGATCCTCAAATATCCCTCAAACAGAAACCAATATAACACATAGCCATGCAATCTGATCGTCGATAGCAGACTCCCCCACTTGGATCAAAGCCATAGAACATCACATTTGATAACCATAGTACCTACTCAAAAATTTCCATGATATCATACTTCAATTCAACTGAATCCTTTATAAATCACGTAACACAAATCATAAATACCTCAAATCTTAAGCTAAACGCATATCCATCCCCGTGACAGTCGTGCGAACTTCCTCAAACAACTCGAAATCAAATTGCGGCACACACACATCCCACTAATAGAAGGAAAACTCTTCACATAAATACCATAGGGACCACACAACCTAAGAACAATCCTGCGGGAGATAACCTGTCTGATAACCTCAAAAGGGCATCTCACTACGCCTTATCATGGGCACAACCACTATACAATCGCTAAACCTTACTGAGTCTAAACTTGTCAACAAGACATAAGAATTTACTTCATTCCACAATCAACATGAAAGATACCTAACACACTCATAACTCAAGGCTGTGCAACATAAACAAAGATCGAGCATCCATAATTCTTTCACATCCTAATCAAAATACTTCTCCTCACATCCAAACCATCTAAGCTCATCCCGCAGTGACATAATACCCATCATATAGCTATCTAACCACTCACTAAGCCATCAGTCCCACTCCCAGGGACACTACCAGATATATAAGTCCAAATGCACATACTCACACAACTGAAAACACCGAGCCCTAGTGTCACGACCCAAAATCCCAACCCGGTCGTGATAGCGCCTCTCATGAAGACAAGGCCAGCCAATCCAAACTAAACCTCGATTTAAATAGTTTAACAACACGAAAGTAATATAAGTACGATTTAATAACAGAAATTAGCGGAAAAATATAGTGAACCATCCCGACTATAGCCCGAACCGGGGTGTCACAAAGTCATGAGAAACTAATGAAAATCCTAATAATAATATTACTATTACAATATCTTTGGCACAATTGTTTGAAGATACTGGAAATAACATGATAAAAGAGATACGGGGCTGCGGACGCCAGTAGCTACCTCGTGGTCTCTGAATCACCGCCCTGACAGTAGTAGTCAATACCTAGGAGCGGAACCGATAACGCCTGAATCTGCACACATGGTGCAGGGAGTAATGTGAGTACTTCCAACTCAGTGAGTAATAATTATAAATAACATCTGAAGGTAAGAAAACACATAAGTCTTAGAGCAATCCACAACAAAACTGTAACATGTAAATATTCTAAGCAAATAACATGAAGTAAATGAGAACAACACCAACACAACAAAAATACAATGCACAACATGACTCTCGCGGCGGCGTGCCACCCGTTCCCTGGGTACCCGGCGCTTATTGTGGGGGGTTCAGTGGCGCAATATCTCGTGACGGCATGTCACCCGATCCATTCACATCACATCTCGTGGCGGCGTGCCACCCGATCCCATTAAAATCATTTGAAAATATCATTTAAGTTTCAAAACTGAGTTTATGAAATGAATCAATTCAGTGACAAATAGCCCTGAAGGGTTCACATAACCGGCGAGATGCCTAAATATGATTTAGCAAACAATGACAAATACCCCTGAAGGGTTCACATAACCGGCGAGATGTCCAAATATGATGATATCAATGGGTTTCAATCAATTACGTAGTAAAATCATCAATCGGGATGGACCAAGTCACAATCCCCAGTAATAAACGGCACAGTATAGCACTACGATGTGCAAATCCGGGGTTTCAAACCCTCAGGACATCATTTACAAGCATTACTCACCTCAAACCAGCTAAAACCTTAGCCCACGACGCCCTTGTCCTTGGAATTGGCCTTCACGTGCGTCGAATCTATCCAAATTCAAACAATTACGTCACAATATGTTGAGGGAACAAAGCCCACGCGAAAACAATCAAAATTACTAAGAAATCCCAAAATTACCAAAAACTCGAGCCCCCGGCCCACTTCTCGAAATTCAATAATTTTCACCTCAACGGGTCCCTTATCTCATCACGAGTTCAACCATACGAGATTTATTAAATTCCGACATCGGCTCGACCTCTAAGTCTCAAAATACAAGCTTAGGGTCTTCCACAATTTTTCGCAACTTAAATCACCAGTAAAAATGCTAGGAACAGTTATAATCTTAGGTAATTCTTTCAAAATTGAGTTGGGAATACTTACCTCGATGTTTCCATTGAAATCTTCCAAAAAATCCTTCAAGATTTTGCTTCAATCCGAGTTCCCTAGCTCCAACTACGTTCAAGATGGTCAAAGCTCCCTTCCTTAAGAGTTTGCTCAAGAAATTCTCCCCTTGGTATGGTTTTGAGGTTGATTTGTTGTGATTCTATGGTGTTTGGAGGTGTTTCTCTTCGTGGGTAACGGAAATGTGTTTTGCATGGCAAAATGGGCACTGAGTTCTATTTATAGAGTGGTCAAAAATCAAGTTAAAACACCTTTGCCCGGCCAATTATGCTATCGCATACCTGTCGCATAACAGGTATGCGGTTCGCATATTTGACGTAGCCATCGTGAATATAGCCCTAGCCTTCACCACGAAATCAACACAAAGTGAGGTTTGCGGTTCGCATTTCATGTTTTGCGATCGCATTGTCATCGCATTCTTGACGTAGATTTTTGTCCAAGTTTCTGTCTCAATATGCGATCTCCATTGCCAAATATGCGATTCACATTTTACGTTTGCGGTTCGCATTCTGGCCGCATTTTGGTCGCGAATCTTGCCCAGATTTCTGCTTGTGTGTGCGACTCCACTGTGAGATATGCGGTCTGCATTTGGGTTATACGGTCCGCATTCTCACCTGGTTTTTCTGCATCTTTTCCTTTTCCAACGATGGTTTAATTCGTTTAATCACCCAAAACTCACCTGCAGCCTCTGGAACCTCAACTAAACATGCCAACATATCCCATAACTTTATTTAAACTTGTTCCGACCTTCGGAACGCTCAAATCAACATCACAACATCAAATTCGCATCGGATTCAAGCCTAAGGATTTCAAAATCTTCAAAATCGCTCTTTTGATCTAAACCCAACCAAACCACGTCCGGATGACCTGAAATTTTACACACAAATCCTAATTCACATATCGAAGCTACAGAAACTTTCGGAATTCCATTCCGACCCTCGAATCAAAATCTCGCCTGTCAAACGAAAATCGCCAAAATTCTCACTTAACCAATTCAAGCCAAATTCTACACCGGACCTCCAAAACAAATTCCAACCACACTTCTAAGTCATAAATCATCTCCCGAAACTAACCGAATCGTCGAAAATCACATCCGAGCCCTCTAACTCATAAGTCAACATCCGATTGACTTTTACAACTTAAACCTTCTTGAAAGAGACTAAGTGTCTCATTTCTTACCAAATCTACTCCGAACGCAAACTAGTCAACTCGATCACATAAAACACGTATAACGAAGCATAAATGAAGTAGAAATGGGGAAGACGGAGTGGTAACCCACGAGACGACTAGCTGGTCGTCACATTCTCCCCCACTTAAACAAACGTTCGTTCTCGAACGAGTCAAGAAACGTACCTGAAGTCTCAAATAGGTGAGGGTATCTGCTCTGCATCTCCCGCTCGGTTTCCCAGGTAGCCTCCTCTATGGACCGGCCTCTCCATTGAACTTTCACTGAAGCTATCTCCTTGGACCTCAACTTCCGAACCTGACGATCCAAAATCGGCACTGGCTCCACCTCATAGGTCAAATTATCATCCAACTGAATCGTGCTGAAGTCCAAAATATGAGACGGATCCCCAATATACTTTCGGAGCATAGAAACATGAAATACTGGGTGAACACTCGACAGACTGGGTGTCAAAGCAAGCTCATAAGCCACCTCCCCGATTCTCCGAAGTACTTCAAATGTCCCAATGAACCGAGGACTTAGTTTCCCTTTCTTCCCGAATCTCATAACACCTTTCATGGGCGAAACTTTCAGCAAGACCTTCTCGCCAACCATGTAGGACACATCTCGAACCTTCCTATCGGCATAACTCTTTTGCCTCGACTGTGCTGTAGGGAGCCTCTCCTGGATTGTTTTCACCTTCCCTAAAGCATCCTGAACCAAGTCAGTCCCTAATAGCCTAGCTTCGCCGGGCTCGAACCAACCAACCGGAGATCTACACCGCCTCCCATACAGAGCCTCATACGGAGCCATCTGAATACTTGACTGGTAGTTGTTATTATAAGAGAACTTCGCAAGCGGTAGAAATTCATCCCATGAACCTCCGAAATCAACAACACATGCACGCAACATGTCCTCCAGTATCAGAATGGTACGTTCTGACTGCCCATCCGTCTGAGGGTGAAATGTTGTGCTCAATTCCACCTGAGTACCCAACTCCCTCTACACGGCTTTCCAGAACTGTAAAGCAAACTGCGTACCTCTATCTGAAATGATAGAAACTGGAACACCATGCAGCCGGACAATCTCTCGGATATAAATCCTTGCCAGCCGTTCTGAAGAATAGGTAGTACACACAGGAATGAAGTACGCAGACTTGGTTAGCCGATCCACAATCACCCAAATAGCATCGAACTTCTTCAAAGTCCGTGGGAGTCCAACAACAAAGTCCATAGTGATCCGCTCCCATTTCCACTCGGGAATAGCTATCTGCTAACGCAAACCACCCGGCCTGTGATGTTCATATTTTTCTTGCTGACAGTTGAGACACCGAGCTACGAATCTCACAATATCCTTCTTCATCCTTCTCCACCAATAATGTTGCTTCAAATCCTGGTACATCTTTGCGGCACCCAGATGAATAGAATACCGTAAGCTATGGGCATCCTCCAGAATCAACTCTCGGAGCCCATCCACATTGGGTACACAAATCCGGCCCTGCATCCTCAACACTCCATCGTCGCCGATGGTCACATCTTTAGTCATTATGCTGGACTCTGTCCTTGAGGACAAGCAAATGGGGATCGTCATACTGACGCTCCCTGATGCGATCGTATAACAAAGACCGAGAAACCACGCAAGCCAATTCCAGTTGGATTCCGACTGGAATGTATGCGAGAGGTCTCTCTCCAACTGGAATGTATGCCAAACTCCCCATGCTCACTGCCTTTCGGCTCAAAGCATCGGCCACCACGTTGGCCTTTTCCGGATGGT
>MCJB01003958.1:41246-110756 GCA_002018475.1 Nicotiana obtusifolia
GCAATTCTAGCCATCGCCGCTGCCTCAAATTTAGATCCTTCTGCTTGAACAAATTTTGAAGGCTACGATGATCAGTGAACACCTAACAAGATACGCCATATAAGTAATGCCTCCAAATCATTAAAGCATGAACTATGGCAGCCGGCTCCAAATCATGCACGGGGTAGTTCTTCTCATAAGGTTTCAACTGACGAGAAGCATAAGCAATAACTCTACCCTCCTGCATTAGTACACAACCGATCCCAATTCTTGAGGCATCACAATATATGGTATACGAACATGAGGCTGATGGTAGGACCAATACTGGAGCTGTAGTTAAGGCTATCTTGAGCTTTTGAAAGCTCTCCTCACACTTGTCTGACCATACAAATGGAACACCCTTCTGGGTCAATTTAGTCAAGGGCGACGCAATGGATGAGAAACCCTGAACAAACCGGCGATAGTAACCTGCCAACCCAAGAAAACTACGAATCTCTGTGACTGAGGACGGTCTAGGCCAACTCTGAACCGCCTCTATCTTCTTTGGATCAACCTGAATACCGTCGCTGGACACTACGTGCCCCAAGAAATCCACTGAGTCGAGCCAAAACTTACACTTGGAGAATTTCGCATAAAGCTTCTCTTCCCTCGGTCTCTGCAATACAACCTGCAGATGCTCTGCATGCTCATCCTGGCTACGCGAGTACACCAGAATATCATCATAAATACCACCACGAACGAATCCAGATAAGGCCGAAATACATTGTTCATTAACTGCATGAACGCTGCTGGGGCATTGGTTAGCCCGAAAGACATAACCAGAAACTCATAATGGCCATACCTAGTCCGGAAAGCAATCTTAAGAATATCTGCATCCCTGATCTTTAACTGGTGATATCCTGAACGGAGATCAATCTTAGAGAACACTCGTGCTCCCGGAAGCTGGTCAAATAAATCATCGATGCGAGGCAAAGGATATTTGTTCTTGATTGTTACCTTGTTCAATTGCCTATAATCGATGCACATTCTCATCGTGCCGTCTTTAATTTTCACAAATAAAACCGGTGCACCCCAAGGTGACACACTAGGGTGAATGTACCCCTTGTCTAGGAGTTCCTGAAGTTGCTCCTCTTTCAACTCCGCTGGTGCCATGCGATACGGTGGAATAGAAATGGGCTGGGTGCCCGGCACCAAGTCGATACCGAAATCAATATCCCTGTCCGGCGGCATGCCTGGCAGGTCTGCAGGAAATACATCGGGAAATTCCCACATAACTGGAACAGAATCGATGCTTGGAGTCTCATCTCCAACATCCCTCACAAACGCTAGGTATGCAAGGGAACCGTTCCCAACCATACGCTGGGATTTCAAGTAAGATATCACCCTACTAGGAATATAATCAGTCACGCCACGACACTCGATCCGCGGCACACACGGCATAGCCAAAGTAACTGTCTTAACATGACAGTCTAAAATAGCACGACATGGAGATAGCCAATCCATGCCCAAAATGACATCAAAATCTACCATGCTTAGTAGCAGTAGATCCACTCTGGTCTCCAGACCCCCAATAGTTACTACACACGACCGATATACATGGTCTACAACAACAGTGTCACCCACCGGGGTAGACACCTGAACAGGTAAAGCAAGAAACTCCCGGGGCATACTCAAATAATAAGAAAAATATGAAGACACATATGAATAAGTGGAACCGAGATCAAATAATCCAGAGGCATCTCTGCGGCAGACTGAAACAATACCTGTAATAACGGCGTCTGAAGCACTGGCATCTGTTCTGCCTGGGATAGCATAAAATCGAGCCTGGCCACCGCCTGCTCGACCTCCCCCTCTGGGGCGGCCTTTGGCTGCCTGACCTCCACCCCTCACTTGCTGGGTGGGTGGTGAGGTAACTGGACCAACAGTCGAGGGTTGACCCCTATGTTGGGACGATCTAGCATCACGATGAGGACAATACCTCCGCACGTGGCCCATCTCGCCACACTCATAATAGTTCACTGGTGCACTAGTAGATGCAATCGGCCTAGAAGGACCCTGGGCCGACGGAGCATGAGCTGGAAGGGCGCTGAGTGATGACTGGCCCTGTTGCAATCCATGATAACCACGATCTACAGATGCCCCACTATGCCCTGGACGGACTGCCTGGGCCGGCCTGAAGGAACGACCTCTACCTTGCTGAAACTGGCCTCTCGAAAGAGTACCACTGTAACTACCCGATCCTCGAGGCCTTTTTGCCTCCCTCTCCTCTCACTCATGACGGCGAACCGTCTCAATCTCGCGAGTTATATCAACCACTTCCTCGAAAGTAGCACCTAATACTCTTTCCCTGGTCATATGAATACGGAGATTTTAGTTAAGGCCATCCACAAACCTCCTGATCCTTTCACGATCAGTCGGAACCATCCAGACAGCGTGTCGAGCTAACTCAGAAAATTTTGACTCATATTGCGACACAGTCATATCTCCCTGTAATAGCCATTCAAACTGTCTATGCAGCTCCTCTCTGCGAGACTGCGGCACATACTTCTCCAAGAAAAGAACGGAGAACTGCTGCCACGTAAGGTGCGCTGCATCAACAGGCCTACGCCTCTCATACGCATCCCACCAGTTAAAGGCAGCTCCCGTAAACTGAAAGGTGGTGAATGCCACACCGCTAGACTCAAGAATCCCGGCTGTCCGGAGCATTCGCTGACACTTATCAAGAAAACCCTGGGCATCCTCGCCCTCAGCACCACTGAATGACGGAGGCTGGAGTCTGCCAAACCTCTCAAGGCGACGCTGCTCATCATCTGCCATAACTGGTAATATGAATTCCTAAGCTGGTGCAGCTGGCTGGGCTGGAGGTGCCCCCGGCATCTGAAGTCCCTGCACTACCTGCTCCGGCGTGCAGGAAACTGGAGTCTGATTGCCCCCCCCCGGCCTGTGAAGTGGTTGCGGCTGTGGTGGCTGAAACCGCCTGAGCCAGGCCAGTGCAAAAAGATAATATCTGAGCCAAGGTCTCCTGAAGACCTGGAATAGCGATAGGCACAGCTGGTGCCTGAACTGGTGTTACTGGAGCCTTTTCTTGAGCTGGGGTAGCGGGTGGATCGACAGATGCTGCCCTCTCTGCTCTGCCTCTACCACGACCACGATCGCGTCTCCGGCCTCTGGTAGCCTCAGTGGGTGGTACTGGTGGTCGTTCACCTCGTCTGGCAGTTCGCGGCCTCACCATCTGTGGGAGAACAGGATAGTGAAAGTTTTAGTACTCGGATCTACAAGTTCGCACGACATGAATTTCAAGAATATGGAATTTTCCTAGAAAGGTTCTGCAGCCTCTCGAAGATAAATACATACGTCTCCATATTGATCCGCGAGACTCTACAAAACCCGCTCATGACTCGTGAGACCTATGTAACCTAGGCTCTAATACCAAGCTGTCACGACCCAAAATCCCAACCCGATGGTGATGGCGCCTCTCATGAAGACAAGGCCAGCCAATCCTAACTAAACCTCAATTTAAACAATTAAACAACACAAAAGTAATATAAGTACGATTTAATAATAGATATTAGCGGAAAAATATAGTGAACCATCCCGACTACAGCCCGAACCGGGGTGTCACAAAGTCATGAGCAACTAATAAAAATCCTAATAATAATATTACTATTGCAATATCTTTGGTACAATTGTTTGAAGATACTGGAAATAACATGATAACTTTATTTAAACTTGTTCCGACCTTCGGAACGCTCAAATCAACATCACAACATCAAATTCGCATCGGATTCAAGCCTAAGGATTTCAAAATCTTCTAAATTGCTCTTTTGATCTAAACCCAACCAAACCACGTCCGGATGACCTGAAATTTTACATACAAATCCTAATTCACATATCGAAGCTAAAGCAACTTTCGAAATTCAACTCCGACCCTCGGATCAAAATCTCGCCTATCAAGCGAAAATCGCCAAAATTCTCACTTCACCAATTCAAGCCTAATTCTACACCGGACCTCCAAAATAAATTCCAACCACACTCCTGATTCATAAATCATCTCCCGAAACTAACCGAAACGTCGGAAATCACATCCGAGCCCTCTAACTCATAAGTCAACATCCGATTGACTTTTACAACTTAAACCTTCTTGAAAGAGACTAAGTGTCTTATTTCTTACCAAATCTACCCCGAACGCAAGCTACTCAACTCGATCACATAAAACACGGATAACGAAGCATAAATGAAGTAGAAATGGGGAAGACGGAGTGGTAACTCACGAGACGACTAGCTAGGTCGTCACATTCTCCCCCACTTAAACAAACGTTCGTCCTCGAACGAGTCAGGAAACGTACCTGAAGTCTCAAATAGGTGAGGGTATCTGCTCCGCATCTCCCGCTCGGTTTCCCAGGTAGCCTCCTCCATGGACCGGCCTCTCCATTGAACTTTCACTGAAGCTATCTCCTTGGACCTCAACTTCCGAACCTGACGATCCAAAATCGCCACTGGCTCCACCTCATAGGTCAAATTATCATCCAACTGAATCGTGCTGAAGTCCAAAATATGAGACGGGTCCCCAATATACTTTCGGAGCATAGAAACATGAAATACTAGGTGAACACTCGACAGACTGGGTGGCAAAGCAAGCTCATCAGCCACCTCCCCGATTCTCCGAAGTACTTCAAACGGCCCAATGAAACGAGGACTCAGTTTCCCTTTCTTCCCGAATCTCATAACACCTTTCATGGGCGTAGCCTCTCGAAGGTAGGTATGGACACCATCATACCGACCTTCAAGACACTACAAGACACTTTCTCATGACTCGTAGTACCTATGAACCTAGAGCTTTGTTACCAAATTGTCACGACTAGTTTGATTTTGGGTCATCACATGCCTAATCTTGTTTGAGGGAATAACCCTTCAGATTTTACCCTATTTGTCTAAATTGTAATATGTGAAAAGCGACATGTATGGTGACGAGCATATATACTGGTGCTATGTGTGATTTATTACCAGATTAGACCTTAGGATTCTATCATGCATTACTTTGATTGTCTGCTCTTCATGATACATGTTTAATTATTTATATGACCACGTGAGCTTACTATTTCATGCTAAAGATCATGTTTAAGATTATTATCTCCTAATTTGCCAAGATGGACTATAGTGAAAATTGTTGTTATAATTTATTTACCTATAGCCATACTTTATATCTTGAGCACACATCTACACTTTATGATAACTTGGTAGATGTGTGCTCAAGATATCGAGTGGTATATCTTGAGCACACATCTACACTTTATTATTATTATTATGTCCTTATCCATCTACATATCGAGTGGATTAACTTGGTGTTGGCACGAGGTCTCCTCCATACGGATATTGTGCTGTTGATGATATTGTGGCACGAGGTCTCCTCCGTACGGATATTGTGGTGTCGATGATATTGTGGCACGAGGTCTTTGCCATGGAGTAATGATGATATTGTACTGTGCAGAGTGTGAATTAGGATTTATCGCCCTAGGGTCGCCCTATCATGTTTCTCTTGGTGGCGTACACGCGAATTTGTGGTAAATTGAGTGATGTTGGGAGATTCAGATATAGAAGCCTATGTGGGTGAGTTTTACGCATAAAGGTTGAAGCTTTGATCAAGCAAGTGAATCCTTTGTGTCTTATTATGCATTTTATATGCCTTTTGGTTGAATTCAAACATGCTTCTCTGTGCCTCAGTTATTCGATGATGACTCAACTGTCAATATATATATATATATATATATATATATATATATATATAACTTGAAACAAGAATATAACAATATGCAATATCATCAATTATCAAATCGAGAGCTATCAACTCAACATAGATAAATTAATCTTGATTGTCGAATCGTCAATGAATAACACAGGCATAGAGTAACATGTTAGAATTCAACCTAGAGGCATATCTATATATATATATATATATATATATATAGATATATATATATAAACTTTCACAGGTTCTTTGATTAGTGAGCATCACGTGATTTGAACCTCGTCACTACTTCACCAAGGATAGTCTTCATACTTTCTAAGTACACGTTATCCCGTACTCATACTATTCTTCTACAAATTTTTTACAGATTCGGATGTTGGTGGCAGCGAATCTCAAGAGTGAGAACTATTGTTGGTGGAGCGGATTCAAGGTAGTGTTGCATAATATCTGTGTATTACCTTATGTTGAATACTTATTTCGCTATATATGTTAATTCAGACAAATTATATCTTGTTTTGTAGTTTAAAATATTATTGCGTGTTGGATTACCCAGTCTTGGATGTTAGGTGCCATCGCGACCTCTGGTGGAATTTTGGGTCATGACAGTTTCACAGGTAATTACCTGATTCCAGAGGGATGGATCCATATCCAAGCATCAATCATATCACAATTAATAATCAATAATCAACATCCGCTCACAATGTCCCTATTGCAAAAATCCTCAACTTTCCTCAATATCCAACTCTCTAAGCTCATGCATATGCGGATAAAATAATATAATTAAGATGTAACTGGACATATAAATAAAATACGGATGCATGTTCACATGAAAAAGTGAAGGCTACGGCTAATCATGTAATTCAACTTTTCATAACAGTTCAATATGCATATTCAATATTTATTGGTCTAATCATGATGTGTAGTGTGAGTAAAATAAGCCTAGTAGACACTAAATCACGAATCAAATAAAGCATGTGTATGACTACGGCTAATTAGAAAGCTCAACATGGTGAATGTAGCCCTTCACACCCAAATCAACAAACCACAACCCTATGCATGGTTTCTAATAATAGTTAAGATCCACCACGTAGTCATAACATCAAGGAAACATAGATAATCAATTCACACAATCCAATTAAGACATATTACAAGTCTAGTGCTACTCTGACAAAGTCATAACCTAGCACACGCATATACTCTCGTCACCTTGCATGTGAGGTAGCTCCCAAATAGAGCAAAAAGTAGCAAATAGAGCACATATGAGGAGAATAGAGAAGAGACCTACCTTCACATGGGAACACCATTAACCTTCAATAATTGCTTTTCATTTCAAATCCACCACCAAACGTATTGAATCTAGCCAAATATTACTTAAATGAGTCAATACAAGCTTTAGAAATTAGTTTTGTATCAGAAAGGTTCAATTTCTAAACAAAATTAAAAAGTCAACCTCGGGCCCTAAGCCTGTAATACGAAATTGATCATAGATATAGATTACTCATTACACCACGGGTGTCATGACCCAGTTTCTCTGATAGGTCGTGATGGCGCCCAACATTAGCGCTAGGCAAGCCAACAGTTAACTAATCAGGTGATCTTTTCTTTTAGGAGTTTGAAATAGTTGATTTTTAATTATTCAATAATCAAGAATGATAAAATTAATAAAATGAAAATGCAAACAATTATAAAAGCATATGGGATAAAATAATTACTCAAAATCAACAAATGTCTACTAGCATAAGTTCCAAGACATGGTGTCACAAGTGTATGAGCTACTAAAAGAATATACAAAAGAATACTACACTACTGTCTGAAGTGAAATAGATAGAAATAAAAGCAAAAGAAAGACTTCGGGTGCTGCTGAACGGGCTTGGAAGGCAGCTCTCTACTGTGCGGCGGAATGATAACCAAATGCTCCTGCTTCAGATCCTGCACGATTAATGCAGATGTGCAGCGTGAGTACATAAATAACATGTACCCAGTAAGTATCTAGTCTAACCTCGAAGAAGTAGTGACGAGGGTCGTCTTCGACACTTACTATGGGCTAACAATAGAATCATGGAAATTCCAAACAAACATGGGCTATATAAATGAACTGAAAACTTAACAACAAGAAATAAATCAGCAATTATTTTACTGATAATAAATCCCAAATAAATTTTCATCATTTAACAATTTAACCCCTCAAGCAAATAAAGCAATATAAAGTATAATGGGGCTCCGAGTATTATTACGCACGAATTATGCCGAGGTCGTACGTTCAGATCCAAAATACAAATATATATATTGTGCACTGCCGAGGATCGAGTGGCACGATCCATAGATGCATTTATTCTATTACCGAGGCGTTCGGCCCGCTCCACAAGAAGAAAAAATACTTTATAAACAACCGATTCAAAGATTATTAAGAGGCTATTATTCAAAGAAACACCAATTCTCATTAATGGTCAGGTAACCCGTCAAAACATCAAGTAAATGAAATTTCACTTTTTAGCAATTCCTTTATCAAGTTCCAATATGTTTTATACAATTAATTCAGCAGGTAGGATTCAAACATCGCAAGTACAACGTGATTTGGGTCCTGCACTACCAAGACATAAGCATACTTAGTAGCTACGTACGGACTCTCGCCACCTCGTGCGTACATAGCCCCCACCAATAGAAGCACATAATAAATCAATTCACCTATGGAGTTAATTCCTTCTTACAAGATCAGAAAAGAGACTTACCTCGTCTCAAAGCTTACCTTCCGAACCACAAATGTGCTTTAAACCCCCAACTCGATGCCAAACGACTCGAAAATAGTCAAACGTTATATAAAATAATCAATACATGTTCAAAAGTCCATATCTTAACTATTAATGTGACTTCCCAACCTTATTCAAAAAATTCCTAAAATCTCCCCCGGGCCCACGTTCCCGGATTTAGGAAATTTTCGAAGAAAGTTGTTACCCATAACCTCATGAATTCAAATATATGATTTTCACTAAATTCCCAAACCATTTTCGTGGTTAAATTCCCTTTTTATCAAAAACCTACATTTTTCATCTAAACTCATGATTTCCACAAAATTACATGTTAAAATCTACCCATAATCTGTGTATTAAACTCCCATTAGGTAGATATTACTTACCTTCAATAGCTACATTGAAATCCCCCTTTTGAAGCTCCAAAATAGCCCAAGAGTGTAATAAATGAACACAAAAATAGCTATGTCCCGATTTTTAAAACACGCTGCCCAGCTGCCCTCTTCTTCGTGAACGCGGAACAGGCCTCGCGTTCGCGATGGCAAATGGCCAGGCCCTTCATCGGCGAGACCTTCAAGAAAACTTTCTCGCCCACCATGAATGATAAATCACGCACCTTCTGATCCACATAACTCTTCTGTCTGGATTGTGCGGCGCGAAGTCGCTCCTGAATCATCTTTACCTTTTCCAAGGCATCCTTCACCAGGTCGGTACCATTTCAATTAGCCTCGTTGGGTTTAAACCATCTGATGGGTGAACGACATCGCCGACCATATACAGCCTCTAATGGAGCCATCTCGATGCTAGACAGATAACTGTCATTGTAAGCAAACTCGGCCAAAGGCAAGAATCGATCCCACTGCCCTCTGAAGTCAATCACACATGCTTTGAACATATCCTCCAAGATCTGAATTGTCCGCTCTGGCTATCCGTCAGTCTGCGGATGAAAGGCTATGCTGAGCTTTATACGGGTCCCCAGCTCACTCTGTACCGCTCTTCAGAAAGGCGAAGTAAACTGAGGGCTTCTATCTAATATGACAGAAACAGGCCGCCGTGCAACCGAACAATATCCTCAATATAAATTTGGGCCAACCTCTCTGAAGAGTACGTGGTCATATCCGGAATAAAGTGTGCCGACTTAGTCAACCTGTCGACTATGACCCAAACTGCATCAAACTTCCGTAAGGTCCACGGCAACCCAACTACGAAGTCCATAGTAATGTGCTCCCACTTCCACTCAAGTATAGTCATCTACTAGAGCAGGCCACCTGCCCTCTGATGCTCATACTTAACCTGCTGGAAATTTAGGCACCTCACAACATACTCGACTATGTCCTTCTTCATCCGCTGCCACCAATGATGCTATCTCAGGCCGCGATACATCTTCGTAGCACCTGGATGAATAGAATATCGAGAACCGTGTGCCTCCTCTAAAATCCTTTCCCTTAGCCTATCAACATTAGGAACACATAGACGACCCTGGGGTCGCAGAGCACCGTCCTCGCCAATAGTAACCTCCTTGGCACCACCCTGTAGTACCGTCTCTCTAATACCCAACAAGTGCGGGTCATCAAACTGTTGAGCCTTGATATGCTCCAATAGTGAAAACTAGGCAACGACACATACAAGAACTCGGCTGGGCTATGAAATATCCAACCTAACAAGTCTGTTGGCCAAAGACGAGATGTCCAAAGCTAGTGGCCTCTCCTCTGCTAAAATGACTGCCAAGCTACCCATACTTTCCGCCTTTCTACTCAAAGCATCCGCAACCACATTCTCCTTGTCCGGATGATAAAGAATGGTAATATCATAGTCCTTTAGTAACTCAAGCCACCTGCGCTGCCTTAAATTGAGATCCCTCTGATTGATCAAATGCTGTGAGCATATGCAATAACTCGCCCCTCCTGCATCAATACAGAACCAAAACCAACGTGTGAAGCGTCGCAATACACTGTATACATCCCCGAACCAGAAGGCAACACAAGAACCGGTGCCGTAGTCAAAGCTGTCTTGACAATCATCGGACAAACGGAACAGAGCACCCTTTTGGGTCAATCTAGTCAAAGGTGCTGCGATAGCTAAGAAGCCCTCCACCAACTGGCGATAATAACCTGCTAACCCCAAGAAGCTCCTTACCTCAGTCGCCGTGGTAGGACGAGGCCAACTCTGCACTGCCTCGATCTTCTTGGGGTCCACCTTGATAACCTCTCCCGATACAACATGCCCCAAGAATGCTACTGAATCTAGATAAAACTCACACTTGGAGAACATAGCATATAGCTTCTATTCCCGCAAGGTCTGAGGCACCACTCTCAAATGTTGCTCGTGCTCCTCCACGCTGCGCGAGTAGATCAAAATTTCATCAATGAAGACAATGATAAATTAATCAATATATGGCCTGAACACCCTGTTCATCAAATCCATAAACACCGACGGGGCGTTAGTCCAACCGAAGGACATCACTAAAAACTCGCAATGGCTGTATCTTGTCGGGAAAACCGTCTTCGGGACATCGGAATCCCGAATATTCAACTAACGGTACCTTGATCTCAGGTCGATCTTAGAGAACACCCTAGCACCCTGCGACCAGTCAAATAAATCATCAATACGCAGCAATGAATACGTGTTCTTAATGGTGACTTTGTTCAACTGGCAGTAATCAATGCACATCCACATTGTCCCATCTTTCTTCTTCCCAAATAACACTGGTGCACCCTAAGGTGATAAACTTGGTCTGATGAACCCCTTTTCTAGCAACTCTTCATGTTGTTCCTTCAACTCCTTCAACTCTTTCGGAGCCATGCGGTAATAGAGATGGCGTGATGTGGAGATAACCAGTCCATGCCCAGGATGACCTCAAAGTCGGTCATATCAACCAGTAGAAGATCCTCTCGTTTAATAACCAAAGAATGTAACAATGCAGGTTCGATAGACCCAATCCACAACAATGGAATCACCCACTGGAGTGGACACATAAACAGGAGTACCCAACGACTCACGAGGAATATCCAAGAAATGAGCAAAAAGAGATGACACTTATGAATAGGTAGAACCTGTATGAAATAATACTGAAGCATCCCTATCACAGTAGAAATATTACCTGTGATCACGACATTGAGGGTACTGCATCTAGTCTGGCCGGGAAAGCATAGAATCTAGCTGGAGCGCCACCTGACTGGCCTTCACCTCTCGGACGGCCCCTACCCACCTGCACCCGCCTCTGGGCGGACGGACGGTTGGTGCGGCTACTGGTGCTGTAATCATAGGTTGAGAACCCTGCTGCACTGCCTCGCTCTGGAGCTTGGGCAAAACCTCCACACGTTGCTGAAATATCCGCACTCGAAACAACCTCTAGGTACGAAGGACTGCTGACCTAAAGTCTGGCCCTGTTGGCCTGAATACCCACTAGAGGAAACCTGAATAGCTGGTGGGCGGTGAGAACTCTCCATCATGACGCTGAAATAAGGTCGAACTAGTGCATCCGAGGAGGCGGCGGTGTTGGATATGTGGGCCTGCTAGGCTGACCTCTCCCAAATTGACCTATGCCCCCAGTTGGAGCACCACTGAACCTTCCAGAATAACAAACCGCTTGTCCCGCGGTATCTGCTCGCGACCCCACTAACGATAACTATCAATCCTCTGAGCTATCTCTACAACTAGCTGGTAAAAAGTCCCCATCTCAACCTCTTAGGACATAGTGGCCCGAATACCGGAGTAAAAACCCGCAACAAACCTCTGTACTCTCTCCACCTCAGTGGGAAGTATCATAAGTGCATGGCGAGACAACTAAGAGAATCTCGCCTTATAATCGGTCACTAACATCTGACCCTACTGGAGCTGCACAAACTGAAACTGCAACTCTTCCCTCTAGGAGGGTGGAATATACCTATCCAAGAAAAGGCATGTAAAGTGATCCCAAGTCAAGGGATGAGAACCTGCTGGTCTGCCAAGAAGATGAGACTGCCACCATCTACGAGCCCTGCCCTGCAGCTGGAATGTAGTAAAATCCACTTTGCGGGTCTCTAATATCCTCATGTTGTGCAGTCTGTCTCTGCACCGATCAGTGAAGTCCTGGGGATCATCATGTCGCTCACCTCCGAAGATAGGAGGGTGTAGCCTATTCAATATATCCAATAGTTTTTGCGGCTTGCTGGCTGCAGCTGGTTTAGGCTCAGGTATGGCTGCTGCCACTAGTTAGGCTCCGCCCACAGGTAGTGTGCCTGGGGTCTAATATACATCAGCTGTGTGCCCAGGACCCTGGGCAATAGGGGTATATGCTCCCTCTCCAGCCTGAGATATGGCTGGGTCTGCTATAAATAAACTAGCCTGGGTCATAGTATCTATGAACCGTAGCATACAGCCCGTGACCTCTTGGAAGCCCGGTGCTAACATGAAATTTATCGGGCTGGCTCTGCTGCAGGCACCTCGCCCTGCTCCTCAATAAAAGGATCCTCTACTGGATCCACTGGTGGCATAGCTGGAGCAACTCTAGGACGTCCTCGTCCCCTACCTCGGGTCGGTGCCCTCCCCCCGCCTCTGCCTCGGCCTCTAGCAACAAGGGGTGTAGCTCCTACCGGGTCTGGAATATCCGCCATGCGCGTTCTCATAATCTGTGAGAGAATAAGAGAAGGATACTTAGTATAACATCAACAGCACGGTTGGAGATGAAGAAGGAGTATTTTGCTAACACCCTATAGCCTCTCGAAGATAAGTACGGACGTCTCCGCACCAATCCGCAAGACTCTATTAGGCCTGCTCATAACTTGTGAGACCTACGTAAACCTAGTGCTCTGATATCATGTTGTCACGACCCAATTTCTCCTATAGGCCGTGATGGCGCACAACGTTACCGACAGTCAAGCCAACAATGAACTAATCAGGTGATATTTTCTTTCAGGAGTTTGAAATAGTTTATTTTTAATTATTCAATAATCAAGAAGTGATAAAGTTAATAAAAGGAAAAGTTAAATAATTATAAAAGCAAATGGGATGAAATAATTACTCAAAATCAACAAGTGTCTACTAGCATAATTTCTAAGACCTGGTGTTACAAGTGTATGAGATACTAGTAGAATATAGAAAAGAATACTACACTGCTGCCTGATGTGAAATAGACCAAAAATAAAAGCAAAAGAAAGACTTCGGGTGCTGCTTAACGAGCTCGGAGGGCAGCTCACCGCAACATCTCGTGGAATCAAGGATGCGCGTCAGAATGATAACCAGATGCACCTGCCTCAGATCCTCCACGATTAGTGCAGTAGTGTAGCATGAGTACATAAACAAAATATACCCAGTAAGTATCTAGTCTAACCTCGAAAAAGTAGTGAGGAGGGGTCGACTGCGATACTTACTATGGGCTAACAATAGAATCATGGAAATTCCAAATAAACATGGACTATATAATGAAATGAAAACTCAATAACAAGAAATAAATAAACAATTCTTTTACTGATAGTAAATCCCAAATAAATTTCCATCTATTAACTATTTAACCCCTCAAGCCAATAAAGCAATATCAAGTGTAATTGGGCTCCAAGTATTATTACGCACGAATTATGCCGAGGTCGTACGACCTAATCCAAAATACATATATATATGTATATATATATATATATATATTATGTACTACCGAGGGTCGAAAGACACGAACCATAGATGCATCTATGTTATTACTGAGGCGTTCGGCCCACTCCACAAGAAGGAAAAATACATTATAAACAACTGATTCAAAGATTATTAAGAGGCTATAATTCAAAGAAACACCAATTCTCATTAACGATCACATAACCCGTCCAAACATCAAGTAAATGAAATTTGACATTTTTATAATTCCTTTATCAAGATCCAATATGTTTTAAACAATTAACATCGCAAGTATAACATGATTTGGGTCCTAGATTACCCGGACATAAGCATACTTAGTAGCTATGTATGGACTCTCATCACCGCATGCATACGCAGCCCCGACAAATAGAAGCACACTCTAAATCAATTCACCTATGCGGTTAATTTCTTACAAGGTTAGAAAAGAGACTTACCTAGTCTCAAATCTTACTTTCCAATCCACAAATGTACTTTAAACCTCCAACTTGGTGCCAAACGACTCGAAACTAGTCGAATGTTATATAAAATAATAAATACATGCTCAAAAGTCCATATCCTAACTATTAAAGTAACTTCCCAACCTTAATTGAAGAATTCCGAAAATTTTCGAAGAAAGTTGTTACACATATCCTCATGAACTCAAATATATGATTTTCACTAAATTCCCTAACCATTTTCGTGGTTAAATCCCCTTTTTATGAAAAATCTTAGTTTTTCATCAAAACTCATTATTTTCAAAAATTTACATGTTAAAATCTACCCATAATCTATCTATTAAACTCACATTAGGTTCATATTACTTACCTTCAATAGCTAGGTTGAAATCTCCCTTTTTGAAGCTCCAAAATCGCCCAAGAGTATAATAAATGAACCCAAAAATGTCTAAGTCCATATTTTTAAAACAAACTGCCCAGCTGCCCTCTTCTTCGCGAACTCATAACGGGCCTCGTGTTTGTGACGGCAAATGGCCAAGCCTAAAAAAGCTTAGCCTATGGGAATGCGACCACATCCTTGCAAACGCGTAAGCGTACCAGCCTTGCCCTACGCAAACGCGAGGGCACCTTCGCGAGCGCCAAGGGAAAATGGCATTGACCCTCTCCAGGTCCCTTCCATCTACGCGAATGTGATGGGGCCTTCTCGAACGCGTAGGCCTGGGACCTCAAGGCTACGCGAACACAACCCCTTATCGCGAATGTGAAGGGAAAATTACCCCTTCATGGCGAACGCGTGCTTCCTTCACCGCGAAAGCGTCGATCCTTCCGTGTTCGCGAAAAAGGAAACCAGAACTGGAACTTCTGGTTTTCCTAACTCAGCTCTGGACGGTCCGAAATACCCCCGGGCCACTCGGGACTTCGTCCAAATGCACCAACAAGTCCATAAACAAGATACGGACCTGCTCGAACACTCGTAGCACAAAAGAAAATAACAAAACCAAGAATCACACCCCAAAACCATATCGAATCAAGTTATGAACTTCAAGTTTCCAAATCGCTCTGAACGCGCCGAATCATACTGAGACTACACGGAATGACACAAAATTTTGTGGTTAAGTCTTAAATTACCATACGGAACTATTCCCGGTCTCGGAATCCCAGTTTGATCTCGATAACACTAAAACCTACTCCAAATTAAATTTAAAGAACTTTAAAACCTTCAAAGAGCCATCTTTCACTATTAGGCATCGAAACGCTCCCCGGTCACCCAAAACTCGATTTGAACAAACGTCCAAGTCCGAAATCATCATAAGAACCTGTTGGAACTATCAAATCCTAATTGCGATATCGTTTACTTGAAACGTTGACCAAAGTCATACTTATCCGTTTTAGCCAACCTTAAGGAACCAAGTGTTCCTATTTCAAACCGAACCATTCCAAATCCCGAATTAACCATCCCCGCAAGTCATAAAACAGTAAAAGCACTTACGTGGAGTCCTTTTTAGGGGAAAAGGGATTTTAGAAAGAAAAACGAGTGGTCAGGTCATTACAACGGGTCCAAATATATTAGATTCCAAATTAGGTTTCAGCTTCATGGTCAAAACCCACAAATTCATTCTCTTAATTTCATAACAAAATTCTAATTTCTACACTTTAAATCCTTGATTTCGGGGTTAAAATTCCATATAGATTCTTGAAATATAATTACGGATGAGTAGAAATAACTTACTTTCCTTGGATGAAACTCTCCTTGCAAAATCGCCCCTCTTGAAGTTTAGGGTTCAAAATATGAGACAATGGAAAATTTTTTAAATCTACAATTAAAATACCCCTGCTGGCACTACCATTCGCGAGCGTGACATTTGCTATGCGTTCACGAAGTACAAAAATCCACCGCATGAAATTCCTTCTCCGCAAATGCGATAGGACCCTCGCATATGCAAAGACCAATAGGCCAACCTCCTTCACGAACACATGTAACCCCTAAGATAACGCGAAGACCAAATCCTCCAGCCTGACTCCTCTTCTTGCGAATGCATCCCAAGCCTTGGCTTCGCGATGTATACCTAACAACAACAAAACTAGCAATCTCAATGTGGTTCAAAATTGTCTGAAATAACCTTGAAACTCACCCAAGCTCCTTGGGACCCCATCCAATTATTCCAACAAGTCCATACACTTCATACAAACTTGTTCCAGGACTCGAAACAACAAAAACAAAAACAAAACCAAGAATAGAAGATCAAATCTATTTCTAACTCTCATACTTTCTAAATTTGCTAAACGTGTCAGAATCATACTTTTTTTTTAGAAAATTTTTTTTTTTAGCTAAATATAAGTTTTATTAGTAGAAGCAAAATAAAAAAGTAGAGGGGGACATGAACCTTACCTCTCAAAAGTAAATGAGGGTACACTTAGGGGTCGTTTGGTACGAAGACAAGTAATGCAGGGATTAGTAATGTAGGGATTAGTAGGGATTAGTAATGCAGGGATTAGTAATGTAGGAATTAGTAATGCTGGGATTATTTTTTATCAAGTGTTTGGTTCATTGTATTAAAAATTAATTATGCAATGTATAATCTAAATTTGTGTTTGGTTTAAAACTATATAAAATATTCTTTACAATTATACCCTTGATTTAATAATTTTAAGTCTATTCCATGGATAGCTAATCCAAGGATTAGTAATCCCTTACTTTCCTTGGTATTAGTTAATCCCTCATATGAGGGATAACTAATCCATGTATTAGGTAGGAGTAAATTGAATTGACCAACCAAACATGGTATTTGACGGATTAAATTTTTATACGGGGATTATTTTACCTAATACGGCCTACCAAACGACCCCTTAGTCATCCTAAGGTGATAACTAATTGTACCTAAAAAGTAGTAAGGTGTTAGACCTATGATGATGTGACGATTGTCTATTGTATATTCATAGACAATCGTATGTACAAAAACAAAGTGAAATTTTCCTAGGTCAGCTATACAAAAAAGTACATATTTTCCTGCTTCTATTAGGTGGTTGAGGAATGTGTTCCCTTGTATATACATCTAACATCTATCAGTGATTTCTAGAGTTCCCAAACGTGTGACAAAAAAGTGCAAGCTATCTTCAATTTTGCTTTGACCTTGGGGGAAAGGAAAGCCAAGTTGAAGATGGCTATTTGAGTTTGCCCTGTAATTGGATGGCAGTGTTGTTTGTGTTGAGTTAGCAATATTCTGATTGCTACTGTTGGTTATGAAGTTAGGAGGGTAGCCTGTGTGCTAGGTCTGCTGCTGTTGAGTGTATGTTTGTATCTTGTGTCTTATGTTAGGTAGTCTATTTGGATTGCTGCTTCTGTGGGAGCTGTTGTTTACTTTTGATTCCTGTTACTTCAGTTGGTAACCTGTTGGTAGTGCTTCTATGACATGTAATTGCTGATGGCTTGGTATACTGCTGCTGTATTGTTGTATGTTGTGTGATTTCCAATGATGCATTGTGGGGGCAAAAGTCCATGAGGATTGTTGTAGTTACTACAGATTGAGCACCAAATGTGCTAATACCACACCTTGCAACTGCAGCAATGATCTCGACCATTTCAAGCTATTTACAGTGTTGTAGGAGATGCTGAGTTCAGTGGCGGAAATGGTGTTTGTGTTGCTGCTACTTTGAAATTTAGTTTGCTGTTGATGGTATATCAATTGGTTTTGATTTGTGTGCTGACTTTACTGCTTTATGACTCTGTGATCATCTATGTTTGTTTCAGAAGGTTGCTTCTGTTGCCTATCTGTTGGTTGTGCATCTGTGTCACGTAGTTGCTGCTGACTTTGGCTATTCATATTGCTGTTCATGTGTAGTTGTGTGTTGTCTGGGTTCCAGTGGTGTATGGTGGCAGAGAAGATCCATGATGATTGTTGTAATTGCAAGAGATTGAGCACTACCGGTGCTAAAACCACACCTTGCAATTGCATCAACGATATGACCATACCAATCTATTTGCAGTGGTGCGAAAGTAGTTAAGTTCAATGGTGGCTTTTTGTTGCTGGTGTTGGTGTATTCTTTGAGTTTTCCTTGTCTGCTGCATTTGAGAGGTGAGGTTGTTGTTGCTGAGCTTCTTCTGTTGCTAGCAGTGATTTTGCTGAACTGAGCCTCTATGTTCTTTTGGTTTGGGCTGACTTGTTGATTTGAACTGTTGACGGAGTTGCACAAATTGGTTTGGTGTTTAGTCTAGATGTTGTAGTAGCAATGGAAAGAGTATTATGAATGCAGCACATTGCTTCTTCAGTAGTATACTGACCCAAGAGTGTATCATGGAGGATAGAAGCATGAGCTGTTGATGCTGCCTTATGTAGCTGCTATATCTTTGATTCTTCTGCTGCTGCTGTGCTCCTACCCAAGAGTGTATCATGGTGACTAGAGGGATGAGTTAGTGATGTTGCCTTAAGTAGTTGATGTATCTTTGAAAGAATTTCTTCTGCTGCTGTTGTGTTCCTGCTGTGGCAGTGTGAGGTTGAGGGTGCTGGTAAGTAGTAGGGTGATCAATTGTTGTCTTCTTTAGTTGAAGCTTAGTAGGTGGCCGACTGTGTATTGTGTCACTTGTATGGTGCTGTTCCATGATAGTCCATTCGCCAGAGGCTGGTGTTGAAATCTCAAGCAGTTGCTGCAAAAACAAAAAAGTTAGATGATGTAGTTGATCTGTGAGGTTGGTTGCTCATGAGTTTCCTGCAACAAGTAGCATATTGTTAGTGTAAAGCAACTACTCCATTCTTTCATCACCACTGCTATTTTGCCATCCACCAAGCTCCTTTCCCTACGGCAGAGTTACTGCCCCTTGTTTCCTGCCACTCTGACTCTAAGATATGAGCATTGGCTCTTATCACTATTGATCAACCTTCTACTTTGTGTATCCAGCTCAGCAAAACAGTAGCATTCCATAGGTCCAACATCGAGGAATAGCTTGCCAAATGATCTGCCAGTTTGTTGCCTTCTCTGAGTGTGTGTGTTACTGTTGCATTACATCTTCCCATCAGCTCTTTAATTCCTGCACCTATTTCATCAATGGACCATGGCACTCTCCATTCTCCCTTTATGCCTTTCAGTAGCATCATTGAATCAGTATGGAGATCTATGGGAAAGTGTTCATTGTGGATACAGAATCTCAAGGCCTCCAATATTGCTTGTGCCTTCTTGAATTTCCTTGCAGCATGCGTATATGACATCTCCCTATGCATCTCTCAGTACAAAACCAATTGAGCTTCTCCCTGGGTTACCTCTAGAGGCTCCATCTGTGTTGACTTTTAACCACCCTTCATTGGGGAATTCCCATAGCACCTTTGTGTACCTCAAAGTGGGAGTGTATTCCTGCATCATAGTGATTATATCTGGCCATTTATGAGGGAAGCTTTGGATGCCTGGCTTTCTAACTTTGATGAGTGGTTGAAGGGTGGCAGTGATCTGGTAAATGACTCTATTGACAGTGACTGTATCCCCATATTTGTAACTATTTCTTCTCTTCCACAGCTCCCAAACAATTATTGATGGCAAAGCTTGCATTATAGGTTTCAATCTAGGTACAACCTCTGGAGTCCAGCATTTAACCACGGCCTGATGCAATGTGATTCCATTCATGTTAATTCTTGCATTACCAAGGAAGTGCCTCCATACTTTGCTTGCAGCATATGATGTGAAAAATAGATGTTGTCTTGTTTCTTCTTGTGGCTCTGCACAGCACCAACATTTAGATGCCATTTGATAGCCCAGTTTTCTAAAGAAATCAGCAAGTGGTAGCCTGTTTCTCCATACTTTCCACATGAAGAAAGCAATCTTGAAAGGTAGCTCTTGCACCCAGATGTTTCTGTAAGAATTAGAAGGATTTTGCTCCCTCCTCAGGTATTCCCAGACTGATTTTACAGTGAACTCACCTCTAGTTTATAGAATCCATGCAGGTTTATCAAGCACATCTATAAGGGCTGGTGGTTTGATGTTCTCCAATATGTGTACAGCAAGATCATCTGGCAGCAGTTCTCTGATCTTCTCCTCATTCCAGTGTCCATCATGCACCACATCATATATGTTTCGTACTGTGTCATCACAGATAAAGTCAGGTGGAGCAACAAAATATAGAGCTCCCAATCCAATCCAGTTTTCAAACCAGAATGGAGAAGATCCCATCTTAGGTTTCCAGAAGATTTGATGTTCTATGATGTTTCTGCATTCAATCATTTTTCTCCATATATGAGATCCACCTCTCCAAGGAACAATCATAGGATTAAGCTTTTTGCAGTATTTCTGACTCATAAAGGCACTCCACAGACTTGGCTTTGTTCTGAAGTTCCACCAAGTTTGCGAAACAATGCAGTAGACATGTCATGTAAGGACCTAAATCCTGCACCCCCTTCCTCACATGGTAAGCATAAGGTGTTCCATGATGCCCAGTGTCTTCTTGGGTGTCCAACAGAGTTGCACTAGAAGAATAATGCAATTATCTTATGTAACTTATTGATCACACAAGCAGGAGAATTTACTGTAGAAAGGAGATGTATAGACATGCTCTGTAGCACATGTGTTATAAGCACTGCTCTTCCCCCTATGGACAACAATTTTCCTTTCCAAGCTTGAAGCTTGTCCATCACCTTTTGTATGAGACCTTTGTAGTAGTCCATCTTCCTTGTAGAAGACTGGACATCCAAGGTATGTGAAAGGGAAGTCTTGCCTCAAGATTCCAGTGATTCTCTGAACCTTATTAACTATGTGTTTAGTAGTGGAATGATGCATATACACAGTAGATTTACTCTTGTTTATCAGTTGACGAGAGGCACTTTCATATGCTGTCAGCACCTCCATTATAAGCTGCAGTGAGGCAGCATCTGATGAAGAAAAGATGATGGTATCATCAGCATAGGCTAGGTGGTTTATCCTGGGACTCCACTTGGGCAATCCAAATCCACAGAAGTATAGATTGGAGTGCAAAGCATTCAATCCTATGGACATTGCCTCTGCTGCCAAAATTAACAGAGTAGGTGACAGAGGGTCACCTTGCTTCACCCTTCCTGTGGACTTAAAGAAGCTATGTGGTTGTCCATTTAGCAATACAGAGTACCAATTGTTTGATACAATCTCATACACCAAGCTTATAAACCTTTCTTCAAATCCCATCTTCCTCAGAACTTTTGTCAAAAATAACCATGACAGTCTATCATATGCTTTTGTCATATCTAGTTTGATTATAACATTTGGCCCTGCTTTGGTCCTCACTCGAATGTCTGTTATTATCTCTTGTGTCAAGAGGACATTCTCCAATATGCTTCTGCCTTTTGTAAAACCAGATTGCTCCTCAGAAATTAGCTTTGGTAGGATGATTACCATTCTGTCATGAATGACTCTGTAAAAGATTTTTTTGATAAAGTTACTGAGGCTTATTGGTCTCATATCTGAAAAGGTGCTCACTTCCTTCCTTTTTGGCAGAAGAACCGGTTTGTGTGTGTCACAAACTTGGGGAGGGTTTGGCCATTGAAGATTGCTTTGACCATATCCACTATATCATTTTCAATTATGTCCCAGCATGATTGGTAAAAGCTTCCAGTGAAACCATCTGGCCCTCCAGCACTTTCTGCACTGAGTCCAAACACTGCTTTTTTGATTTTCTCCTTTGTTGGTTGCTGCATTAGTTGACTGTTATCTGTGCTATCAACCATTGTAGGAACATGCTCTAGGATTCCAAATGTTGTAGGAATTGTATCCTCATGGAATTGTGCTTTGAAAAACTTGACTGCTTCCTCTGCCATTTCATCATTATCCTCCAGCCATGTGCCTAGACTGTTTTGTATTCTTTTTAGCTGCAATCTTTCTTCTGCCATTTAATTGTGCATGGAAGAACTCTGTGTTCCTATCACCATCTTTGAACCATGTCATGCCAGATTTTTGCTTCTAGAATTCTTCTTCTAAAGCCAAATATTTGATCAATTCAGCCTGTACCTTTTGCACTATTTCTCTATTCTGGACAGTAGGGTGTAGTTCAAATTGAGCTTCATGTACTTTGACCACTTCTTCCAAACTTGCTATTTTTTGAAAAATATCTCCATATGTTGCTCTGCTCCATGTTGATAAGGCTCTTTTCAACTTCTTCAGTTAGTGATTGAATAGGATGAAAGGATCTCCTACAAAATCTGCCTTCCAATATTCTTTGACTACATCTTTGAAAAAGTGATGCTTTGTCCAGAAGTTGAGAAATCTGAAAGCCTTCTTTACAGGTGCAGTGTCCTGGTTACAAGTTAGTAACATAGGACAGTGATCTGAGCCTATTTTTGGCAAATGAGTGATCTCCATTTGTGGCAGCCACTGTTGAAATTCCCAGTTAGCTAGGCATCTGTGCAGCCTTTTGAATATGCAGTCCTCCTCAGCTCTCCCATTCCACCATATGTATATGCTTCCTTTAAAGCCAAGTTCAGAGAGATTACAGGTATTGATGCAGTGTCTGAAGTCTTCAACTGCATTTAGAGACACTGGGAGTCCACCAAACTTTTCTTCTTCATCTCATCTCACATTGAAGTCACCTCCAACTAGCCAAGGCACTGTCATATCTCTTGCAAGATTGTACAAACTATCCCACATCTCAATTCTTTCAATAGCATTATATTTTGCATACACAAAAGTTACAATGCAGGGAGTTTGAGAATCCATGTTTATCAGCTTCATAGTTAGTTGCTGCTCCATGTCATTTATTATGTCTACTTCATGATCATCATCTATAAACACCCATTTTTTGTTTGACACATTGGCATAGCATTTAGGCATTCCAGTCCTCCTTCTATATCTCTCCGGTTTGTTGGCTTTCTGCATAGGCTCTATAATTCTAATGAATTGAAAATAGTACTGTCTGTGCATATTGATAAGCCTCTCAAAGGCTTTCTTTGTGTTGACTAACCTTATATTCCAGATGATCCCATTCATGATTGATTGTGGGATTTAGATAGGATCCTTCTGGTTTGGACCACTGATGCTACATTTTGAGTGTCTTTGCCCTGTTTTTTCTTGCCTCTTTTAGCTGATTTCTCTACATCCATCAATTTAGGTGAAAGGTCTGCTTGTCTTGCCACATTGTTGAGATTTTGTGATGTGGATTCTTCATCAAGGTCTCTTCCTATTTCTGTTGTGTGCTCCTCCTTTTCAATAGTACCTCTATGCACTGCCAATTGTGATTCAAAAGCTACTTGGATTACTCTATGTTCTTTGTCATGTGAATCATCTGGTCTTTGTTTGCAGTATCTTCATGATAGCAACCAGCTATTCCCATATTGATCTGTGCTTTAACTTCATCAGTTGGAGTAGTCTGTATCCCAGTGAACTTTGTGCTCTTATTCAGCTTATCTGCAGATTGATTATGAGCTTCAATTTCTCCAGCATTTTGAACAACAGCTGCCTTAAGCTTAGGTGTTGTTAGTATGTTGGGCAGCATTACTTCTAATGTTGTGATCTCCTTGTTAGCTCTTGCAGCATCCTTGTCATTATTCTTGTTTTGAGTGTCTCCCATTGTGTCTTGTTGTTTTGCGTTACCATTTACACCTTGTACATCATGTTCCTCTTCTTCATCTATTGAATCCTCATCATTACCTATACCATCTGGTACTTCTTCTTCCTCTGAACCTTCCTTTACTTGCTCACTCCATAGGTTGCCATCACTAAGTTGAATTCTTTTAGCCTCATTTACAATTCTGTCAGGTATAATAATATTAGTTGATTGTGAGGGGATCTCCTGGCATGATTGATTTGTTGTGATATTGTCTACAAATGTTCTATTGACCCAGTGACCTGTTGGTTCTTTAGTCTCAGCAGCTGATGCTCTATCTCCACTTTCATTTCCTTCTGCCTGTTTCTTTGGAAAATGTGGTGGCTTGCTACTACTTGGTGTTGAAGCTATCTTTGCTTCCATTGAACCATGTGTACTCTTTCCTACTTCTTCTTCAATTAAGATTAATTGTTTGTCTTCATTAGCTCTGCTTTGCTCCACTTCCAAGATAGCAAACTTATTGGTTGTCTGAACTTTCTGGGCAGCTGTATTAGCTGGCATTACCTCTATTCTACCTTTGGACTAATCTCCTATTTGTTTGTCTTTGCTTTGTACTTGATTAACTTCCTTCCAATGTAGACTAGTATTGCCAACTACCTTACCACTTGATATAATCATCAAAGGTGCTGCTTCCTTTCCTTTGTCCTTAACTTTTTGCTTCTCAATAGAGCTTTCATTCAGCAGTTCTGGATGTAGTTTCTAGCATTCTAGCATGTCGTGGCCTTGCAATTTTCATTGTTTGCAGTACTTAGGGATAAAATTATACTGGATTTTAATCCACTCTGTTCTCACTTCTCCAGTAGCCTCATTTTCAATATCTATTCGTACTTTCTTTGGCAATTCAACTTGAAGATCAACTAGGACCTTTACTCTAGCACAACTAGGCCTTGTCTTGTTTATAGTTTCCATATCAAGGTGAAGTGTCTTTCCAACAGCAGATGCAAGCGAGAACAGACATTCCTTTACAAAGTATGTGGGCAGCAGACTAGGAAATGAAATCCATGCCATTGCTTTTGAAGTTTCTTCTCCTTCCTTGAACTTAGCATCATAGATTAGTGTCCTCATCTGGTATTCATATCCATTTTTTGCTTTTAAGTAGTATACTGCTTTGGATGTAAAATTGATAAGATCTTTCCATAGCGTCACTTGAATTAGTACATGCCTATCTCTAAGCAATCCAATATTGCAATCACCCTTAATTCCACACTGTGCGGGAATTAATTGACGAAGCTCTTGAATATCGGGCCAACCATAAGGAAACTTACTAATGACAGCATATTGAAGGCCTTCAATTAAATTCATTTGATCGAATTGTGACTCTGTAAATTTGACAAAAGGTTGTCCTTGCAGAAAGGTAGCTCTTTTGAACGGGATAGGTTCGATTGGAGCAGTAGATCTAGGGTTTATAGCAGAGGTTGAGTTCAAGCTTGAAGGTTTGAGGAGATGACTGTAGTCTAGGGGCTGTGAGTTGGTGGGAGTTGTTGCAGAAGGTTGGGAGATAGAGGGGGGAGGTTCGCCAGCCGGAGTGGCACCGGCCGGTGTCGCAATGGCTGCTCAAATGAGCTTCTCAATGAGATCGCCCTCGTCGTCTCCTGTCGCCCTTGGATTTTTCACATGTTTCTTTTATCCTTTTTAAACTATTTGATGAAAACCCTACGTCCACCATATGGATTAATGTCGAAAGCAAGAGATACATTAGATGTGTGTCTTTTTAAAAAGAAGAAAGTAAGGATATGGCATTCAAAGTCGGAACAAGATTATTAAGGTGGGGTATGGGTGGAGAATAGTAGACTGCTGTGGATGATGAACTATATTCTACTAGAATAACTGCTTCTGCGGAATAGGGCTAGAAGCTTTTTAAGAGAAACGCTGATAGTTTTGCAGCAGATGATAAGATAGGAGCGAGTAATAGTCGATTAAAATTCTAAAGATAGTCAAAATCTATCTTTAGAATATTTAAACCAAGATAGTATTAGGGGAAGAGTTCTCAATTCGTCATTTGTAGAAATGGCCCGAGAAGCAGTAAAGTATGTGGTCGAATAGTCAACAAAGGACGAAGCCGAAGAGTCAACAAAGGACGAAGCCGAAGAGTCAACAAGGGTCGAGGCCGAGGTCGAGTGCCTTTGACGGAGTAACAACGGCTAGTTTCAAGACATGATATGACAGACAATATTCTAGTGGATATTCTCTTCACTTGTACTATTAGGGTTTGTTAGGAGTATGTTCCCTATAAATAGAAAAAGACACTATGATAGGAGACATGTGATATTCATTTGTAAATAATACACTTTGACTCGAGAAAGAGAATCGAATCTCACTTGCTACGATATAAATATCATCTTTTCACTGAGATTCTTGTATATACTTTTCCACTAAATCTGAGAATAACTCAAATATTCAAGGAATTGTCTATCATTCATCACTGTTAGAAAGAACATACACTTATTCCATGTTTTCTTGGGCGACTCATTCATTCTATTTACTTAAATATCATTTATTGTTATTCATTGTTATTGAATGATACATTATTGCTTCTACAATTCCTACAATATTTATTGCTTCTTTAACAACTCGATCAAGGGATATTATTGTTAGCTAAGAATAACCCTTGTTAATATAAATTTAGTTATTTGAACCAAGATCCATATTTTTTGGTCAAACAAATATAAGTTGTGGCACGTGAATTGGGATAGTATACTTAGCTCCGGTTTAGCCATAGAATTTGGCTACTTTTTTTTTTTTTTTGAAAACAATGTTGGTTCATAGAATATAATCAGTTTCAGAAAAAAAAATTGAATTTTCTTTCAAAGTTCCTAAAAGTTGGTTTAGGGTAGTTTTTGGATGTATTTATTTTCACTCACAAAACTGAAATTTTTTTATCAAATAAAATGCATGTCCAAACAACACTTCAACTTCCAAAAATTATTTTTCAACACAATTTCAAAAACTCATTTTTCAAGTTTCAATCAAATTTATGTCCAAACACTAGCTTAGTATATGTGAATTATCAAGAATTGTGATTGGACAAATAGAATTTTTCTTTATATTATCAAGCTCTGGATATGATCTTTCCTTTTTAATGTTTTATGTTACTTGAATTTCAAATTTGTCCAGACCTTAACGCAAATACCAAACATGAAATGAGAGAAAAAAAATACATTATGAATGTTGGACGAATACAAAGGCTTCAAATAGTTTTTTTTTTTTTTTGGTTAAAGCTTATATTTTATTAACGAAATATCAAATATATACACCACCTGCTCTTTGGACTTTAGAGACAGGTCTTACTAAAATACCCAAGAGAATAGCTATTGTCTATCAATTGGCCCCATTGTGGCTAATGTATGCTAATTACCTATCAGATATCAATGTATAATACTGCTATAGTTACTCCTATCAAACAATCAAGTAGGGTAACTATCTAGTCTTTCTAGTACTTGTTTCCATTTGTTTTGTCTTTGTCCTGCAATGTTTACTTGTAGGATCATTTCTCTGATTCTATCACTGCTATCTCGAGTGATTTATTGGAACCTTTTATTGTTTCTTTTTGCTAAAATGTAATACATTGTTGTTGCCAATAGGAACCTCATGATCTCTCCAATTGATTGTCTATTGTTTCTTCTATGAGATAGCCATACTACTTCCTCTTCCCATTGATGTAATTGCATGTTGATGTTCATCCATTTCAATAATTTTCCCCAGATATCTTTAGAGTATGAACATTCAAATAATAAGTGGCTATGTGTCTCGGCTGCTCCTATATAGCATAAGACATGCATATGGTACTTGAATTCCCCAGCTTAGTAGCCTATCAGTTGTTGCAAGTCATTTCAGAACTACCATCCAAAGTATGAATGAGTGTCTAGGAATTAGTCCTCTGCTCATTACCAAGGACCTCCATAACGCATTCTGATATTGTGGGACACTAGCAGTATATGCTTTCTTTATTATAAATCTGTCATTAGAGGCATATGAGTTCAACTCTACAACTTCAGCTGTTAACCAGTTCCGAGCATCAAACACTTTCCTCACTACCCATGAGGCTTGTTTTGGAGTAGATATACTGTCCAGGTCCTTGTACTTTATATAATGTGTATGCACCCACTGTCACAACTTGTCTTTCTTCTGAGTTATGGCCTACAGTAGCTTGCTTATAGCTGCTTTGTTCCACAAAAATAGGTTTATAACATTCAAACCTCCTGTAGACTTGGGCTGGCAAACTGTATCCCATGCAACAGGATTTCTCCTGTTGTTTTCTTCAGTCCCATTCCATAAAAAGTTCCGACATACTGCAGTCACCATATTTAGAACCTTTTTGGGAAGCAGGAACTCTTGTGCCCAGTAGGTTTGCATTTCAAATAGTACACTCTTGATGAGCTGTACCCTGCCTGCATATAAGATCCATCTGGAAGTCCAGCCTTTAACTCTGGACACTATCTTATCCACTAGGGGCAAACACTCACTTATAGTAAGTTTTCTTGTGGATAAGGGTGCTCCTAAGTATTTGAAAGTGAGAGTACCTAGTGTAAAGTGGTACGGTGATAGTATTTGCTCTTTTACTTAACTAGAGACCCCTGCCAAATAGATTTAACTTTTTTCCATGTTGGCTTTGAGGCCTGATGCTTCAAAGGACTTGTCAAAACATTCCATCATGAGTTGTATTGAGATAGGATCTGCTCTGCAGCATATTAACAAGTCATCCGCAAAGCTGATATGTACAATCTCCATTTTTTCACACTTTGGATGGTAATTGAAGTCTTGATTCAGCTTCAATTGCTTCAAAGCTCTGTTTAGGTAATCCATTACTAACATAAAGAGATAAGGTGACATAGGATCACCTTTTCTCAGCCCCTTCTTTGCATTAAATCTGGGAGTCAACACCCCATTGATCAGCATGGAATAGCTTACAGTACTTACACACTTGTTGTTTTATACTTCAATGCCACACAAGAGGGGGTGATTTGTGTATAAAAGGACCTGGTTCTTTTATATGTTCCTTATACTACTGTTGCGGAAATAGTAAATGCAGAAATTAAAAAACACAATTATTTTACGTGGAAAACACCCGGCTCAAAAAGTGAAAAAACCACAACCTACTACACAGTAAGATTTTCCCCAATACTTCACTAAATCACTAAGCCAAAATAGTATTTATAAAACTAAACCTAAGGACTACCTCTAATCCCGTTGTGGCTACTAGCCTCTAACTGTTGCAACAACTTCAAGTTAACTCTAACTTGAATACAATACTTAGAGTACCTAATACAATTGCTTCTAGATAAAGCTGAAAGGTACAACTTGAAACACCTACTACAATGAAACTAGAATAAAAGACAAACACTTGGAACTGGTTCTTCTATCTAGTTCATGTAGCTCCAGTTTCGCACACTTGAATCACACAAGAATTGCTTGCAATATTCCTTGTTATATTGCTCTCAACTCACGTTTCTCTTCAGCGTTTGTGCGTTCCTATAAAATGAGAACATCCTGCAATATATAGAGTTAGTCAAATAGGAAATAAATAGAGTTCTAATACTATACTCTTCCATGGAGGAAGAGTTCTAGTTATCTTTAACTTCTAACTCCTCTCTTATCTAGGATAGAGTTCTCTCGAGTAAGGATTCCTTCTCCTTATCACTTAAGCAACATTTTCGCTCAGGAGATATCAGATATAATCACTTAAGCTTATCTCCTTCACGTGCATGCCTTGTGCTTGAATCTACCCATGTCTGTATATGGACCTGGTTCATGCTTGAGTTCCTTTATCAATCATCAAAACAAACTTCACTTGGGACAATAAATTCCTCCTTTTTGATGATGACAAACTCTGTGCTTTTCATAAGCATAGGCCCTGTGTCAACTCAGCTCAACATCAACACAATGTTAGATCACTTTCCATTTTATAGTCACAAATCGTCAAGGACCAGGTTCATTAGGTTATAAATATCCCCACTCCAAAGCGAAAGAGCACAACCTATTTTTCCCCTTTTGGCATCATCGAAAAGTTGCATAATTATGTTAGATAACTAGATTTTAATAGAAATTACTCATGGCCACTGGGGCTACTTCAAATGCAAACATGGAGTCAAGCATCATTTATCAATCTAATGATATTAGCCATCTAATAAGCATCAACAAACAGTTAGAGCATAAAAATAGTTTATTATCATTGATATTATTCATCCACAAAGCATAAAGAGAAATAAAATATTGGATCATGAGCAAAAAGAACAAAAAGAAATCCCATATGGGTCACTGGTTTGTCTAACTAGGATAGGAAGGTTTCAAGGCTGGGAAGGACCAGGTTTTTGATTTCTGGCCTGAAGTAGCTTTAACACATCATGAAGAATGCTGTCATTCTTCTTATTCTCCTTTGCAAGCTCAACCCTGAGAACATTCCTCTCAGTTTCTACTTCAGCCAGCCTCTTCCTCAGCCTCTCAATCTCAGCATCCTTAGCCCCACTCCTTGTACCAAAGCTCGCACTTTGTAGTTCACAGGTGCCTTCTTGGATGAACTAGGTTCTTTGGGAGTGGTATGGACTTCATAGTCACATGCAGTCAGAGTGTTTGCCCCAAAGTGATCGTTGCTTGTACCAATTTCCCATTTCTTGATGGGTACCTTAAAGTGTACAAGTAAGCCGTGAGAAGGAAACCATAGGGTATGGCATGAGTTTTGGTGCCAATCAGAACCTTATCAAGAAGATGGATGACAAACCCAGGTCATTTGATCTGCCTTCCACTGTCCAAAAATTCAATAAGGACCAGGTCCATGAATGTGGCAATGTGCCTTCTCTCCTGCCTAGGCAGCACAACCTTATTAACAAATTCAAACAGCACTTTGTCGGGAGCCTTCATCTCACTTTTGTATAAAGCCTTGAGCTGAAGCTCTTCTTTGTTTCACCAAACTTCCTTGTAATGGCAAGTGATTTGGGGAGGTTTCTAGACTTGGCCATTTTAACTTTTTGTAGTCATTGTATCCTTCAGCAGGTACTCCTAAAATTTCTCCCAATTCCTTGTCATCAAATCTCACAGTCACCCCCTTTACCACACTGGTGACTCTGACATTCTTGATCTTACTGTTTGCCATGAACTCTACAATCTCAGTTCAGGCAAGCTTTCCATCCATTTGAAGGACCATGTCCTTCCAACCTTGCAGTTGTAGTTTTTCCAGCAGCATCATCATGTCTTCCTCCTCCAAGTCCCTAAGGAGTCTACCTTTCAGGATGGTTCTTTTCCAAACTTAACCATCTTGTCCTTCTCTGCATCAAATTCTTCTTCTTCTTCTTCTTCTTCTTCTTCTTCTTCTTCTTCTTCTTCTTCTTCTTCACTCTCTTCTTCCTCCATTACTTTCACTTTTCTAGACTTCAAGGTAAGCCTGGTTCTTTTTGCCAAGGTAGAAGGTTCTGCTGACTTTATTTTCGAAGGAGACTTCTTTTTGGAAGTCTTAATTTTCTTTGCTTTTGGATTCACAACTCCACCTCTTCTGCCTCATCTTCATCATGAGGGACCAAGTCCATCTCCTCAATTTCAACTGCCTCAACAAGCTCACTCACCTTCTTCTTTCCCTTTGCAGCAGCTTTTCTTTTACTTTCTTTCAAGGCCTTCTCAAGTTCAGCCTCACTCTACTTCTTCTAACTCCTTGTTGCTCTTCCTTTTGTAGGAGGAGTAATTACAGGGATAGAAGAGGCAGCCTTTCTTTTCCTTTTTGCCCTTGTAGTGCCAGAAATTTTAACTCCTGAACTCTTTTTCCTTTTAGGATTGTAAATGTCAGACACTCTTCTCAATAGGTATTCGAGGGGTTCCTGCACAGATAGAACAAGTTCTTGGAACCTCTTCCTCAACCTAACCAACACCTCAACAGCTTCTCCAGACCCACTTCCCCTTTTTTATCTCACATTTTCTTCTTCTCCAGCAGATTCCTCACTCCATACTACTATAGCTCTTGTTTCTTAAGTCAAACCAACAAGAGTGGGTGAAGATTCAGCCACTCTTTGTCCCACTGCCCTCAAATTGCCTTTTCTTTTCTCCTTTTTATCTCTACCCCAGCCACAGTTCCTACCAGAACAAATCTATTTTCCATATTTGCAGCAACCTCAGAGATTACTTCAAATGTAATTTTTAGACCAGATGTTACCTACTCTGTTTCAGATGAAACAATTTCTTCCCCCTCAGTTGCAGACTTGTTCTTCAGATTTTGGGGTTCATCTGCTTGACTTGCCTTCAGTTGCTCATTGATTTTCTTGATTTGTTCTCCTCCAATGACTACTTTGTGAGCAAGCATCTTGAATCGTCTTTTCTTAGAGATAGATGTGGTTGAGGGTGTGGTTGAAGGAGTAGGTGTGGATTCTTTGGGTGGTGATAAATGATATTCAAAGGTGTTAGACATTGATGGTTAGAGGATGAGAGAACATGAGTATGTGTGTGTTTAGAAGTTGAGAGAAGATAGAGAGAGTTGTATGACGGCTGAAAATTTTGACGTGAAGAAACAACTAAGGCCTAATCAATATAATGAGGAAGAGTTTAATTGGGTAACTACAGCTTTTTCAGAAGCTCAGAAATCTAATCAAACTGGGAGTCATTTTGAAGAGACGTTGAAGATTCTCCTTAGAATCTAGGCACTTATTGCGTTTTGGGACTCTATTTGGATGAAACCGGTTCATTTCGTAACAGATAAGCTCAAGGAGGTTAGGATTAAATGGGACTCTCCTTTTTATCATAATCCAAATATAATTATTTCAAAATATGCAGAGTGGAGAGTACATACCATGTAATCTTGATGAACCAGGTTCTTCACTAAGAAATCTCTTGTGTAAGTATGAATTTTCCAAGAAAATAAAGATAATATCATTAGAGATTAATGAGATATTTTAGCACATGGCACAAGAGTACACTAGAGAAAGTATGACACTGAGCAAAATCTAGTCTAATTATGTACAAAATTTACAAATTTCCTAACCAAATTTTTGACTTAGAAATGGTTCCTTTTAGGTGATCTTAATCATCCGTAATTCTAAACTGTTCCTTTCAAAGTGATCTCTACTTAGAGATTTTGTGAAGATGTCAGCTATTTGCTTGTTAGTAGCACAAAATTCCACAGTGATCAAACATTTTTCATAGTTGTCCCTCAAAAAGTGATGCCTAACATCTATGTGCTTAGTTTAAAGGGTTCTTAGTCATACTAATTACACTGTTGTTATCACAAAAGATGGGGATACAACCTACATCAGTTCTAAAGTCAATTAATTTTTATTTGATCCACAACAATTAAGCACAACATGAGGCAGCAGCAACATACTCAGCTTCAGCAGTAGATAAGGCCACAAAATTTTGCTTTTTGGTGGCCCAAGGCATAAGACATGAGCCAAGAAAGTGTGCCATACTTGAGGTGCTCTTTCTATCCACAAGAAAACCTGCATAATCAACATCAACATATCCCACTAGGTTGAAATTACTACCTTTTGGATACCATAGACAAAGGTCAGTGGTGCCTTTTAGGTATCTCAAAATCCTCTTGACAACAGTCAAGTGAGACTCTTTTGGATTTGCCTGAAATCTGGCTCAAAGGCCTATATTGAAAACAATGTCAGGTTTGCTAGCAGTGAGATATAACAAAGATCCAATCATTCCCCTATATAGCTTTTGATCAATAGATAAACCAAGTTCATCTACATCCAATTTTGTGGTCGTTTCTATAGGAGTGTCAATTTCTTTGGAGTCTTTGATTTTAAACCTTTTAAGCAACTCTTTTACATACTTCTGCTGATAGATCATAGTTCCATTTGAATTTTGTTTAATTTGTAAGCCTAAAAAGAAATTAAGCTCACCCATCATACTCCTTTCAAATTCACTCCCAATTAGTTTAGAAAATTCTTTACTTAACTTATCAGTAGTTGCTCCAAAGATTATATCACCAACATATATCTGAACTACCAAGAGATCTTTACCTTTTTCTTTCAAGAATAAAGTATTGTCGAGTTTACCTCTCTTATAGCGATGCTTAAGCAAGAATTTTGATAATCTTTCGTACCATGCTCTTGGAGCCTGCTTGAGCCCATAAAGAGTCTTGTCAAGCTTGTACACATGATCAGGACATTCCTTGCTTTTAAAGTCCGAAGGTTGCTTGACAAACACTTCTTCCTTTAGATAGCCATTGAGAAAGGAACTCTTGACATCCATCAGATGGAGAGTGAATTCCATATAAGCAGCAAAGTCTATAAGGAGTCTAATTGCCTCAAATCTTGCAACTGGAGCAAAGGTCTCATTATAGTCTATGCCCTCTTCTTGACTATATCCTTGAACCACCAATCTTGCCTTGTTCCTTGAAACTGTTCCATCTTCGTCAAGTTTGTTTCTGAAGACCTATTTTGTGCCAATTACTTATATGTCCTTGGGTCTTGGTACCAGACGCTAAACTTGACTTGTCTCAAATTGGTTGAGTTCATCTTGCATTACATTCACCCAGTCCGCATCTTGCAAAGCCTCAGCAATATTGTTAGGTTCAATAAAAGATAAAAAAGCATCAAAAGCACAAAGATTCTTCAAAGAAGATCTGATTTTGATTCCAGAGGTTGGATGAGTAATAATGTTCTCAATGGGATGAGAACTTTGATACTTGTAAGGTTTCACAACCAGCAGGTTTCCTTTAGATGTTCCTTTAATGTTTTGTTGCTGAGGAACAGGTTCATGGACAGGTTCCCTCGCTGTTTGAAGATCAGTTCCTCTTTGTTCAATTCCCCATGTCAAGTTGCCCTGGGTGAAAAGACATGTTCCATCACCTGTTCCTTCCTCTGGTGCAGCTTCGGTCTGGGCTGTGGTTTCATTTGAGTTTCTTACCAGCCTAATTGCTTCATCATCATGTTCCTGCCTCTCAGAAAGAATGTTAGTTTCATCAAAAACCACATGGACACTTTCTTCTACGCACATAGTTCTTTTCTTATAAATCTTATAAGCTTTACTATGTGAAGAATATCCCAAGAATACTCCCTCATCACTTCTGGGATCAAACTTACCTAGGGAGTCCTTACCATTATTGTGCACACAGCACTTGCATACAAATGCCCTAAGATTGGATATATTTAGCTTTCTCCCTTTAAGTAACTCATGAGGAGTTTTCTAAACAAAAGGTCTAGTCATGCACCTATTTATAATGTAGCATGTAATATTCATAGCTTCTGCCCAGAAACTGTGGGGCAATTTACTAGAAAGAAGCATAGTCCTAGCCATTTCTTCCAATGTCCTATTCTATCTTTCAACTACTCCATTTTTTTGTGGAGTCCTAGGAGCACAAAAGTTATAATTTATGCCATGCTCAACACAAATTCAGCAAATTTAGCATTCTCAAATTCAGTACCATGATCAGACCTGATTGATCCAAGTTAATTACCTAGCTGTTTCTGAGTTCTTCTAACAAAAGAAGTGAACAACTCAAATGCTTCATCTTCAGATTTTAAAAACAATGTCCAAGTAAACCTAGAGTAATTATCAACAAGCACCATAACATATCTTTTACCACATCCGCTCAATGTTCTCATGGGTCCACAAAAATTCATCTGGACCAGTTCCATCTCCTGGTGGTGCTTACCACTTTCTTGCTTTTGAAAGAGGATCTTACCTGCTTCCCCCTTGCACAAGACTCACAAACTTTATCATCCTTGAACTTAATGTTGGGCAGCCCTATCACCAAGTCCTTGGAGACTAGTTTGTTGAGTTGACTTAGACTGGCAGGTCCAAGTCTCTTGTGCCAAATGAGGGGATCATTATCCAACATGCTTAAGAAAGTGAGTATTATCTGAAAGTGTGGACAGATCCACAACATATATGTTGTTCACTCTTTTTCCTTGCAAAATTATCTTGTCAGTGGTAAGATTTATCACAAAGCATTTTGTAGAGGTGAATGCTACCATATTACCTGTATCGCACAATTGTGATACACCTATTAGACTATGCTTCAGTCGGTCTATCAAGTAGATGTTCTCAATAGAGTGAGAGTTAGTATTACCTACCTTTCCAACCCCAATGATCTCACCTTTATTCCCATTTCCAAAGGAGACATTACCTCCTTTGAGGTCCTTAAGTGAAAGGAACCGGTTCTTGCTCCTGTCATGTGCTTTGAGCAGCCACTATCCATATACCATATTTGGCTGCTCCCCTTCACTTGGACCTGCAAAAGTAAATCAGGGTTTAGTCTTAGGAACCCAAACTAGTTTGGGTCCCTTTCTATAGGCAAAAAGATGAATCAGATTCTTTTTAGCCTAACTTGGTAGCCTATTCTTCCCTTGAATAAATTTTTTGTTCTTTTGACTTGCCTTTTCTTTTATAGTGCATTCACTTTTATAGTGACCTATTTTACCACAGTGTGTCCAAATCTTGTTCTCAGGAAGTGTGAGATACTTGCTTTTGGGATCCCACTTAGGTGCCAGGTTCCCAAAGCCAAGTCCTTTTCTGTTGCTACTATGGTGTTCTTGTAGCCATGAAAGTACATCGGCGGACCTATTCCATTTATAAGTTCTGTCTAGCTCATGCTTGACCTTGCTTAGTCCTCCTTTTAGGATTCTTACCTGCTCATCCCTTTTGTACAACTCATCTTTCATTTTTCCTATATTCTCTTCTAAAGTGAGTTATGTGTGATCATCTGTCTTTTTACCTGTTCCTAATTTCAGTTTTAGATTTACTGATCTAAGCTCTAGGACAGTTGAGTCAAGTGCATGAACCTGGTTCTTCAACGCAGTATTTTCCCTTACAATTTCACTGGCCCTAAGTTCCAAGTTTTTGCACTTAGCCTTCAAAATCACACATTCTTTAGACAGTTGTTCCTTTTTGTTATTTACATCCTCAGATTAATCAATTAGTTTTAGTAGTAACTCAAACAACCTTTCTTTAGACAACATTTTAATCTTGTCTTGGAGATGAATTACACTTACCTCAGTTTCTTCATCAGATTCTCCAATGGCCATAAGTGCTTGTTCATCCTCATCATCATCATCTGAGCTTTCTTCCCAAGCAGCGACCATAGCCTTGGTTGAACCTTTGTTGTTGGTTTTCTTTGGTTGAACCTATTCCTTCTTCATGTTCCTTCGTCCAGCTCTTTCCTTCTTCCATTCAATTTCCCACAAAGGACAGTTCTTGATGTGGTGTTCAGTCTTTCCACTCCTGTAGCAGCCATCATTAGTTTGCTTCTCAGGAGCCTTTGGCTTGCTATAGCTTCCACTTCTTTAAGAACCATTTCCTCTCCTCTGGTACTTCTTGAAGTCCTTGGTGATCATAGTCATTTCATCATCTTCCATATCAAAATCTTCAGTGATTCTGAGTGCCAAGCTCCTTTCCTTCTTAGGCACATCCATCTTCATGGTTTGTCTCCTAAGTTAAAGAGTGGTGGCCTAGCAGTGGATTGCCCTTCCCAGTTTTCAGGTGGTACACTCATCTTTGATCTTCTCCCAAGGTGTTAGCCTCTTCAAGGATAACCTGCTCTTATACCAATTGATGTTTTATACTTCAATTCCACAATAGAGGGGGGAGTGATTTGTGTGGTGTCCTATTTTTCGTGTACACATATTATAGAAGGACCTGGTTTTTCTATGTGTTCCCCTTATACTATTGTTATGGAAATAGTAAATGCGGAAATTAAAGAACACAAGTATTTTATGTGAAAAACAACAGGCTCAAAAGGTGAAAAAACCACGATCTACTACACAGTAGGATTTCCCCCAACACTTCACTAAATCATTGAGCCAAAACAGCATTTAGAAAACTCTTTGTAAACCTAAGGATTACCTCTAATCCCGTTGTGACAACCATCCTTTGTTGCAACAACTTCAAGTTAACTCTAACTTGAATAATACTCAGAGTACCTAATATAATTGCTTCTAGATAAAGCTGAAAGGTACAACTTGAAACACCTACTAAATTGAAACTAGAATAAAAGACAAACACTTGGAACTGGTTCTTCTATCTAGTTCATGTAGCTCCAGTTTCTCACACTTGAATCACACAAGAATTGCTTGCAATATTCCTTGTTATATTGCTCTCAACTCACGTTTCTCTTCAGCGTTTGTGCGTTCCTATAAAATGAGAACATCCTGCAATATATAGAGTTAGTCGAATAGGAAATAAATAGAGTTCTAATGCTATACTCTTCCACAGTGGAAGAGTTCTAGTTATCTTCAACTTCTAACTCCTCTCTTATCTAGGATAGAGTTCTCTCGAGTAAGGAGTCCTTCTCCTTATCACTTAAGCAACCCTTTCCTTTTAAAAGATATAAGATATAATCACTTAAGCTTATCTCCTTCACGTGCATGTCTTGTGCTTGAATCTGCCCGTGTCTGCGTACATTGTGTATGGACCTGGTTCATGCTTGAGTTCCTTTGTAAATCATCAAAACAAACTTCACCTGGGCCAACAACACTCCATAATGAGCTTGACCAGTCTAGTAGGAAACCCAAACTCCAATAGTAATCCTTCCAGGAAGCTCCATTCTATAGAATCATAGGCTTTCCTGATATCCACTTTGATTAAGCATCTGGGAGATGATGATTTCTAAGAATACCCTTTCAATAGTTCATGTGCTTTGATCACATTGTCTAGAATGTTCCTCCCTTCAATTAAAGCCGATTGTGATGCCCCTACTATTTGATCGACTACTGGTTTCAGTCAACCTGTCAAGATATTTGCTATGATTTTGTAAAGGGTTGTACAACAAGAAATTGGTCTATATTCCTGGACAAAGGATGGATTTGAAGTCTTTGGTACCGTTGTAACAGTAGTACCATTTATTTCTTTAGTAGTTTCCCAGTTGTAAAGAATTATTGCATTGCATTGATTACTTCCTCTCCAATAAGTGGCCATAACTCCTTAAAGAACTCAGCTGGGTATCCATTTATACCAGGTGCTTTGTTCGGAGGTAAGTCTTGTACAGCCTATATGATCTCTTCTCTAGTTACTGGTAGAAGCATCTATTGTTGCTGAGCCAGTGTTAGGCAGGGATCATTTCTGGCTATACTCACATTAAGTCCAGGCAAAACTGGAGCTGCTTCCCCCAACAATTTTTGAAAGAACCCCAAAATTTCTTTTTGTATCAAAAGTGGGTCTATTAGTCTCATGCTGGATTCATTGTAGATAGATGATATTCTATTCCTTGCCCGTCTAGCTTTCACGCATGCATGGAAATACTTGGAATTTGAGTCACCATATGCAATACAGGTTGCCCCGGATTTTTGTCTGAAAACCTGCTCTTGTAATCTCTCCCATTTTTTTAATTGAATGAATTGTAGCTTTTCCTCCTCAATCAGTTGTGAATTAAAGCAGTCCTCATTCAGTGCTTCCTGTGTATGCTTCAGTTGTTCTGTGATCTATAGAGGACATATCTTTGTGCATGTCTTTGATGGCTTCCTCTATTAGCTTCAGCTTCCTCCATTTAGTAAACATAGTATATCCCTTTATTTCCTGTGCCCAGGTGTTTGCTACTGCTTCTTTGTATCCTTCCTGTTTTAGTAAAACATTGAGTAGTCTATAAGGTCTTTTGCATTTTGTTCTTTTGGTTTATGTATTTAGCATTATAGGAGTGTGATCTGAGATATCTGGCATCATGTAGTTAGCCTCAATGCCATTGTAGTAGTTGAACCAATCTGCATTCCCAAATATCCAGCCTATGTGACTGTAGATTCTCTCCCCTGCTTCTCTTTTGTTGCTCCAGGAGTATTGGCTTCCCTTTTTTGTGAGTTGCCCTACACCAATATCTTCCACACATTGCTGAAAGTCTAGAATCTTGGATTGGGGTATTGGTATACCATTAATCCTGTCCTCCACATGTAGTATACTATTAAAGTCTCCAATGATGAGCCAAGGTTCAGTGGTCACTGTATTAATCTGTCTCAACTGGTTCCATAAGATCTTCCTGTCTGCTACAGTATGCAATCCATAAACAAAAGTAATGCAGCTACTGAATGTTGACTGCCTATCTTTAATTGGACAATGGACTAACTGAGATGTGAAGTCTAATTGTCATAGTTACTGAATTTGATCTCCATCCAATCCAAATTATACCATTAGGAGCAGAGTTGTAATTGTTGATGAACTCCCACTCCACACCAAGCTTTCTTTGAATACTAGGAGCCTTAGGCTTTTTAACCCTAGTCTCAAAGTACCCAATTAAATCTATCATGTTATTCAGAAATCTCTTGAACTCTCTTTGGTTAAAGGACTTGTTAAGTACTCTAATATTCGAAGCACAAATGATCATTGAGATGGGGGTATAGTGGTATGGTTATCCCTTTCTCCAATCCCTGTGAGGAACCTGCATTTGGTCCCTGCTCCAATATCCCTTGATCATTCTCCCGTATTCTCAACACAACATATTGGTTCCTTTTGGCAAGTATATCTAGATCAATGAAATTTTCTTTTCTCTGCTTTGTCCCATGATATACTACTGCCTGTTTGCCTTTGCCATTTATTTGAACTTGCAGATCCTCCACTTGTTGTTGAACACTTTCAGTAGTGTTCTCCTCCTTATCTTTAGGATGTACCTCTTCAGCTGGTTGTCCTGCTAGTTTTGATCTCCACTCCCATTTGGTTTTCCTATTTTTTTTTTTTTTTGTGGGTTGATCAGCTGCTTGAGTTGTCCCTGGCTTCTTCTTGCATTTACCTGTTAAATGCCCAAAATGGTTGAAATCCTGGCAAAATTTAGTTGCCATTCATACTCAATAACCTACTCCAATAGCTTCCCATCAGGTCTTTAAATGGTGAGTCTATCTGGCATTGTCTAGTTATATCCATTTCTATAAGGACCCTAGTGTAGGATATCCTTTCACATTGGGCAGTCAGTTTATCAGTACAAATTGGATTACCTAGTGAGCTTGTAATCCTTCCTAGATATTCCTCTGCCCAGCATTGAATTGGTAAACTTGGGAATGTAACCCATACTAGAATCACACAAATGGGTTCATTTTGGATACTGAACTCAGGGTCCCAGTCCTTTAGAATTATTGGCCGATTGTCAAAGGTGTAAGGTCCATTTTGCAAAATTTGAAGTTTATCTTCCATATTTTCAAATCTAAATAGAAAATAACCATCGTCATGAAGGAATACATTTGGGGTTGCCACGGAATTCCACACTCCATAGGCAAACTTCAGCATCTCCTTGAATGATGGATTTTCCCCAATTACATAGCCAATTAGGGTTGTTTTCCATTTCTGACATTGTTGATCTAATTCATCCGGATTGAGCTTCACCACTTTAATTCCATCCCTAATTTCAGGTGGGTAGAATTTCAACTGTAGCCCTTGTTATCACATCGATGACCATTTTGTTCGTATAATTATTCAAGAATCATAATATACTCTTGCGTTTTAATAATATTACTTTTTTTAGGGTTGGAATTAAGCAAAAAAATTTAAAAATAAAAGTATAATCTTAAATATAACATGATATTTGTGTTGTTGTATATAAAAGCATATCATTAAAAGTAAAATATATAGTTCAAATTTTATTATTTCCAAATGAATATAGAAATCATTAATCTTTTTAGAATAGATTGAAGAAATATTGTCATTTTTTTTAAAATAGAGGAGTAAAAACTAGGAAATTTTACTTCCTATAGCAAAGGTTTGCACCATATTTATTATAAATCAAAACCCTTTTAAATAATTACTTTCTATAGTTATCTTTTATTTTTATAGCAAAATAGGTATTTATGGTTACATTACCATTAAGGAATTAAATATGCTATGTACCATTTTTCTCTCTCATTCTTTCAATTATTCTCTCGCAAAATCACAGCAAAATATTTCTTCTTTCTCTCTCCACAATATCTTTCACTGCAAGATTGTATTTGCGATTTTTGAAGCATGATTCCCTCTCTCACTTTTAACTTTTTTGCTCCAAAAATTTGTGGTAAGTGTTAAAGTTTTTGAATTTTGGTCGGTTCAAGCTTCTTCTTTTTCTCTTCACTTTTTTTTTTTAAAAAATCTTTACCATTGTTAAGTTTTCAGCAAAAAACTTCAAATTTTCTCTTCAATGGTTGATTCAACAACTTTGAAACAAGAGGGCCACTGCGGCTTTCTTCTACACAGGATATTGCAAGGGATTCCTCTACACGGATAATGCAATATTTTTTACACCGGAGAAGATTCGAGGGTTGAGATTTTTGTTCGTCTCCATTTTTAGTTTTAATACAATGTATACAATATTTTGCTTGGCCGGAAAACACTATCTCCGGTGAACTTCTTCTCTTCTTTTGCTATTTAGTCACATACAATGATACAAATACATTGTATTATGTACAAATTCACTCAATACATTTTATTTTTGCTTAAATACATATTTTTGCTTGTATTTATGTATTTTGAAGGTTTGTATTTTTTTAATACATATGTATTCATGCATGAATACATGATATAAATATTGAAATACAATGAATACAAATATTAAAATAGAACAGAATATAAATTGTGAATACATTTAATTTTAAGATATAGTAAAATATACTGAATCCAAATAGAAATACAGTGAATACAACCAATGAAATATACTAAATACAACAGTAATAACATGTATTAGGAATAACTAAAATGTTGTTAATACAAATACATTTGAATACACTGTATACAAAATAGCGAATACATTAAATACAAACATTGAATCTAATGAATGCAACAGTAAAAAATAAATATTAAAACACATTAAATACAAAACTTATATACAACTGAAAATTATTCTAATTAATTGGGTTGATACGAGGCATGTTAGAATTGATTTTGTTGAGTTATATTAGCAGTGTATCATGCTAATAATATTATTTTTGTTATTAGACAGCTGGACATACCTATTTTTAAGGTGATTATTGTTACTATATTCATGAATATATGGCGCGAATACATGTGAATACACGAGCGTACAGCTGGACTGCCCTGATTTTAGGCGCATTTTGCTGCTGTATTCATGAAAACATGGCGCAAATACATGTGAATACATACGCGTACAGATGCACTGCCCTGCTTTTTAGGCGCTTTTAGCTCTTGTATTCATGAATACAGTAGCACGAATACAGCAAATACACTACTGTAACAAGTTAATAGTAGCTATAGGAAGTTAATAACCACTAAATATTAGTGGTTTCGGAAAATTCCTCTAAAAACTATTATTTGAGGAGTGATAATAAATGAATTACTAACATAAACATTGTTATATAGCCCATAATAATACACAAGGGTTCGTTTGATATCATTACTAATAAAGAAAACATATATTCGCATAGTTTCATTTTCTATGATTATTTTCATATTATTAGTCTGTTAAGTAAGATTGATTTCTTTTTAAATTTTGAAATAATTTAATTTAAATATCTAATTTTACTCTTAATAATAGTTTTTATACTAACACAAATATTATATATGTTTAACATCATAAGCATCAAAAGTCATATAGCTACACATATGTTTATGATATGTTTAAGATAATAAATATTAAAAGTTTTTAAGTTTTTGTGTCTAATCAAACTATTGCCACGTAAATGAAATGGACGGAGAATAATTAGTTACTAGTAGTCTGGTAGCATTTAGAAGTACTTATATATAAATTCTTTGGAAATAAAAGTTATGAAGTTGAATGGTGAACTTTCACATCAAATCCTAATCAAATTTGTTTTTCAAAAATTAGTGTTCAGCGTGATTACAAATAATGAAAAATTGTTTACTTCTGGCTGCTTCAAGATGAATATAGATGGAGTGGTTGATAGTGATGCTGATGTGATGTCTTACTGTCGGAGCAGAGAGAAGAAAAGTTATTGGCTGATTTCATTACTCTATTTCAAACTTATTACTCAAATATTCTGTCTATTGTAAGTTTGAGAACAACTATTCACCCTTCTGATCTATGGCATTTCTCACTCTACAAGACACAATTCAAAATCCTACAATATTCCTACTTAGTAGGCATTTGGGCATAAAAATGAAGTATAATTTTTGAAGAAAAATTATATTTAGAGTTAAGTTAAAAAAAAATAGTATTTGAAATATAAAATCATATTTGGATATGCATTAAAAATATTGGTGTTTTGTGATTGAAGAAAAAAAAATTTCAGAAATTTTTAAAAAATAACCAAAACCACTTTTTCATTTTTAAAAAATTCATTTTCGAAAAATCTCTAAAATGACAAATTTTTATGAACAAACATGTTTTTGAAAAACTTTCCAAAAAAAAAAAAAAAAAAGAATTTATGGACAAACGGTCTAGTTCACCAGTGTCAATTAAACTAGTTGAAACTCATCTATAAAGTTGAAACTAATGCTCATATTATGCAAAAAAGGAATCAGATTTATTTACAACTATAGAAGATAGAAGTTGTAAAAATGAATGAAACAAGAAAACTTAAAAGCCAAGTGGCGCTACATCCAAATTGAAGAGAAAAATAAAACACTTTTCCAACTTCAATGCATAAAGTTATAGTGTATATATACAGGGAGGGGTTCGTTATTGTTAAGTTTTCTCCAACGAGATTTGAAAAATTGCACGAGATAAAGATATGATATGTAGTTTCCAAAGAAAAAAAAAAAAAGAGATCTGAAATGTTGCTACGTATTTGTATATCATAAAGAGAAAAGATGCGACTTTTCAGGACTATTACTTTATTTGGACAAAGCTTCTAAAACCAACTAATATTAAAAAGTATTTTTTAAAAATTATTTTTTTAAAAAAAATTTAGTGAAAAGCAATTTTATTTTGGCTAATAAATTTGAAAAATATTTTGAGCAGCAACTTGAATATTGTTTTAAAAGTGCTTCTAAATATATTTTTTTCTAAAAGTACTTTTCTTAAAAATGTTTTGAAAGAGAAGTTCTTTTTTTCTCAAAAATTACTTTTACTTCTACTCAAAAATATATTTTTCCTTCTAAAAACTTGACTGCATATCTTTAACTTCGGAAAAAAAAAATATTTTTGACTAAAGAGAAGCTTAATCAAATAGGCTATAAATTAGTTGTGGTAATAACATGGAGATAAGATAGAAGAATAGCAAGAACATTACGAAAAGATGGTCAAAACGATAAATATCTCAAAATATAAGGAGTAATTCGAGAAAATAAGTTTTGTTTCGTTTTGTTTAGATTTCGAATTTATTTGAATTTAAAAATTTTCTAAAAAAACAACTTTATTCTGTAATCTAAACGAACCAGTTACCTAATATTCGACCAAACTTCACCATACTTTGTCCAAATTGTTTGTCGAAAAAAGGATTTATAAAACAACACATTAAATCAAAACCAAACACAAACTCTAAATTATATACTATTAAAATAATGTACACAATATGAGAATGTATGGGTGTGGTGATCTGGATAAGATTATTCTTCCTTTCGTAATTATAGGTCTTGAATTCGTGTTGCAATAAATTAATAACTAGATACTACTCCTATATAATTCATATTTTATGACCGAAATTTTATCACTAATTAGGTGTTAGGTTGAAATCCTATGATCAGTTTTTTCTTTTTTATTTTTCTTTCCCAATATTCAATTCACCCCTTTCTCTAAGAAAAATTATTTTAAAAAGGAATGTAGGTGATAAAAGGTTTGCCTCACGGGCTGATGACACGTGGACATAGAAATCTCTCCTGCCTGTACTAAACATGGAGACATGGGAAGCTGTGTATTCGTGCGTAGAAGATCGATATACCAGATTGTTTCTTTTAATGAAACATACTAAAGCATTGTTCCAAAGTTAAAAGATAAATGCGAATAAAAGATCACAACAAAGCTAGCAAGAAGTTCAGGGGACCATTAGTTTTCTTTTTTGCTTTTTCAAGATTTTGTTTTCTTGATTGAAATTTGAAGATGGGAGTTTGGGAACCATTTGCTTACTTTTTCACTTACGTCAGAATATTTTTTCCTTCTTAAAACTGAAAATAGATAACTTAATTTAAAAATAAAAAGATCATACCCGTCCAACACAACTCTTGGCGTGGTAACCCATTATCTACTTTATCCAACTATATATTCATAATATTCTCGTTTAATATTCTAGGTTTCTTTAGTTTCCTCATTATTATATTATCATATTATGTCATTCAGATTACTTTAGCAATCGTAATTTTTCATCTAATATGTCAAGTTTTATAATTTATTGTTCAGCATAATAGAAAATACCAGCTCACAGAATTTTTCTTCATCGGAAAAGGAGCTAGTTGACTTAAGGTCGTTTATTTTAACTCATATAAAACTAATCCTAACATAAAGTTCCACATAAGTTATATAGTTTTTGATTACTAATCTTATTTAATATTCTAGGTCTCTTTTTGTTTTTCATTATTATATTATAATATTATGTTATTCAAATGACCTAAGCAATCGTAATTTTTCATCTAATGTGTAGTTTTATAATTTGTTACATCACCATGTTATAAAATACCAGCTGACAGAATTTTCTTGCCCTGGTGATAAAAGGAGCTAGTTGACTTAAAGATTGTTTGTTTTAACCAGTATAAAACTAATCCTAGCATAGAGTTTCATATAAATTAATTATATAATATTTGATTGGCCATAAAAGAAAAAATAATCATCCTATAAGTCAATTTTACGTCGTGGTACCTTTAGTAAATTACGTGTTGCTACTTGCTAATATCAGCACATTTTATGTGAGAATTTGTGCCTAATTATCTGTGAAGGATATATAGAATGTAAAATAAGAATGATTGTGTTAGCAATAAATAGATAAAAGTAACTAAAGATAAAAGAAGAAAAGGTTCGTAAAGTAAGAAATACCCGCATAACAATCTCTACATTGTCATTCACCGTATAAATAATATTTGTATTTTCTTTCGTAACTAATACGTCAACCAAATGATCTACTAGCAAATTGGTAACGTTTCTTGCTGGCCGTAATTAAGCAATTGGAAAAGGGGGAACATTATTATTAAAAATTAAAGAAAAGAAGTTAAAACAGAATATATGATTTACTTGACAAGTTCCATCAAGGCTGAGTCAGAATTGGGCCAGTTTTCTGACAATTGGGCCTTCAGAAAGATGCTACTTACAAGTTAGGATTTGTCCAAGATCACGGGGGAGAGATTCAAAAATAGCCAAATTTATAAGTTTCAAATTGAAAAATAGCTACAGTTTCAAAAGTAATCGAAATTTAACTACTTTTTATGTAAAGATAAATTTGAACGAAAATACTGTTCAAAATCCGAAAAATATTCCAGCATAATATACTAGAGTTCGAATTTTTTACATGTGAACTTCCAGCATAATCTGGTCCAGCATAATATATTGGAAGTTCATACACAGGTGCTCCAATCTCCAGTATACTATGCTGGAACTTTTCGTGTGCTGGAGTTCTAGCATAATATGCTGGAAGTTCATACACAGGTGCACCAATCTCCAGTATATCATGCTGGAACTTTCTGTGTTGCAGCAAAATAATGGCTATTTTTAATGAATTTGCAAATCCTGACTATTTTTTAATTACCAGTCCGAAAACTGGCTTGCCCGTGCTATTTTCACAGATGATGGCGATGGTATGAGAAATGGGCCCATCCCAACTCACTTGCCAGCAAGTTCTGCTATGCCTCGAACTTTTTCGAGCTTTTTCCCTGTTTTTATTCATCTTATTAGGAGGTTGGTGGAACAGTATAGGGATAGGAAGAGGGATTTATACATGGTTTTTATTGACCTAGAGAAAGCTTATGACAAGGTCCCTAGGGAGGTTCTTTGGAGATGTCTGGAGGTTAAAGGCGTTCCGGTAGCATACACTAGGGTGATTAAGGACATGTATGATTCGGATAAGACTCAGGTTAGGACAGTGGGAGGAGACTCAGAGCATTTTTCAGTTGTTATGGGATTATACCAACGATTTGCGCTCAACTCGTTCTTATTTGCCTTGCGATGGACGCACTATATTTAAGGGGAGGTGCCATGATGTATATTATTCGCTGTTGATGTAGTTCTATGGACGAGACGCGAGACTGTGTAAAGAGAGGTTGGAGGTTTGGAGGCGGACCCTTGAGCCTAAAGATTTCAAGTTGAGCAAGACTAAGATAGAAGTACATGGAGTGCAAGTTTAGCGACGTGACAGGTGAATCTGAAATGGACATGAGGCCTGATTCATAAATCATCCCCAAGAAAGGAAGTTTCAAGTATCTTGAGTCAGTTATCTAGGGGGGTGGGGAGATTGACAAGGATGTCACGCACCGAATAGGGGCGGGGTAGATGGAATGGAGGTTAGCATCTGGCGTTTTGCATGACAAGAATATGCCACCAAAACCTAAAGGTAAGTTTTATAGAGCGGTAGTTTGACCGATCATATTGTGTGGGGCAGATTATTGGCCAGTCAAGAATTTCTATAACCAAAAGATGAAAGTAGCAGAAGCGAGGATGTTGCGATGGATGTACGGGCATACTAAGTTGGATAAGATTAGGAATGAAGATATTCGAGTGAAGGTGGGCGTGGTCCCCATGGAAGACAAAATGCGAGAAGCGAGGCTTAGATAGTTTGGGCACGTGCAGAGGAGAAGCCTAGATGACTTGGAAAGAAGGTGTGAGCGGTTGGCTTTGGCGGATATGAGAAGAGGTAAGGGCGACCTGTAGTACTGTGGAGAGGTGATCATGCAAGACATGGCGAGGATTTAGCTTACCGAAGACATGACCCTTGATAGGAAAGTGTGGAGGCCGAGTATTAGGATAGAAGCTTAGTAGGTAGTCGAGTATTTTTCTATTCCGTACTGGGTGTAGGGCTAGTCTGATAGTATATTGTCTTAGACTGCTAGTAGTGCATGTTGTTTTCATACTATTCTTCTGCTCCAGCTTCCTAATATCTTGCCATTGTTACTGACTATTTCTATTGCTTTTTCTATCTATTTTTCTGCTTCTTAGGTTGCTGGCACTATCTTTCTAGCCTTTGTTGTTATTACTGTTCTATTGTTTCTTTTCATCATCTTAAACCGAGGGTCTATCGAAAACAACCTCTCTACCCCCAGGGTAGGGGTAAGGTCTGTGTACACACTATCCTCTTCATACTCAATTGTGGGATTTTACTGGGTTGTTGTTGTTGTTCCATATTTTTATTTAGAGATACTTTCAAAAAATATTTTTATCTTTTTAATTTCACTGTTTCCCAATATAGAAAACTGTGTCACAAATACAGTTCCTTATAGAAATTAAAGCCCAATAAGGATAAACTAGCCCATGCAGAGGAAATAATCCAAAAATATTCAGGTTCTAATGATACAGCCCAAATAAACAATGTATAACTAAAGAACATTACACAAAGTATTTGAAAAAATATGACGACTGCTCCAACCAAAGTTGCTGAACAATTATTTTATGCTTCTAAGTTCCAAATGTAACTATTTGTGGGCATTTGCACAAATGGCTTTTTTTAGGTCTCTATTTAAATTCTGTCATTGTTAGCTCATTGAAAATCGAGAAAAATGCCCAATTTAGCTCTTCAGAAAAAAAATACTATTAATATTAGTCAATTCATAAAATACTATCAATATTAGCCTATTATTCATAAATACTATCATTATTAGCCCAATTAACTATTTATAATCTTGGCCATCTCTTTATTCTAACTTCACCCTCTCTCCTCTTTCTTCCTCACGTAGCCAATTGAAAAAAAAAGAAAACCAAAATTTCTTCTTTATACCCCGGTCCCTATTTGGCACCCTTCTCGAGCTAGCATCTTAAAACGAAAGACATAGGCACTCATTTTTTATTTTTCTTTTCGTAAATGTTATAACTTCTTTCCTTTCATTTATTGTAGGTTTATGCAAAATACCTTCTTTTTTTTGGTTGTCTTTCTTTGCCTCCAACAAGAGTACAAATAAGTCCTTTGGTTGTACATATCTATCTTAGAGTAGTTTAATGAAATTCTTATACTACTTATTAGGAAAGAAACAATGTGTTATATGTTGGTTTTTATCATGAGAGCAACTTTTTTTTTTTTGGTAGCCGGGCTGGTTTAATAATAGGCATTGAAGCTTGCTTATATTTCGTTTGAACTTTGGGTTTCAGAAATTAAAATTTATTTCAAGTGAATATTATTGGAATAAATTGGCTGCATCTCAAGGAGTTTGAATCTTAATTTTTGAACGATTCGATGGAGATTTGAGGTGGGTTGAATTGAAATTTGAACCAAATTCAAAGTAGAAGATGAGAAGTGTATTCCTGTATATCTCTGACCCCATGTATTATTTGTGTAACACATATGCATCAAATGTGTATTCCTTGTGTATCCCATGTATATCCATGTGTGAGATACATGTGTTGCAGAGAATTTTTTAAACTCGATTTCAGCTACGAATTTTGATTCCAAACTAGTCCAAATCACCTTCAATCTTCCTCGAATTTTTTATATTGCTCATCGATGTATTTTCAATGAATTCTAGTGATACTCATTGAAATAAAAATCTTTTTTGCCTAATTTTTTTCATTTAGTCAAAATTATCCTTATTCTTCCTAAGTTTTTGTATATTACCTCAATATTTTTAGCAAAACCTCAATCATACCCATTAAATATCTAGGTTTTTATATTGTTAGTAACTTTTTCTAATTTTTTGATAGTATAACTTAGTGGCTAATTGTTGATAAGTAGTATTTAACTGTTCTCTCAATAAAATATTCATCCGCCTAGTTTTAAAGGCTAAATTTTAGCTCGCTGAAATGAGATATAATTTATAGAATTGCCTAAAAAAGGTTATGTGGTACAAATTATCCCAATTATTTGACTTCACATTTTGATCAGACAAAGGGCGGAGCCCTGTAATTAAAATGGCCCGGGCCATAACAATACCATAAGAAGAACAATTCATTTTTTATACTAAAAATTACGGAGGATGGACCGTTTTAGGAGCACCATTTAAATTTTGATATCGTTAAAAAAAACCTTGGAAAAATAGCTTCTGGCTAGAATTTAAAGCACGTTGGTCAAAATTTTGGAAGTGTGATCTCACAATCGTTAGAATTTTGAAGCACTATAAATTCAGCTATGTTTATCCGAAAAACGGTACAGTTCGTGATTTCTAGACAAGTGAATTAATTCGATCCAAAAAGTAATAAAATAATTGATGAATTATAAAATACTTAGCCTTAGAACGTAGATGGGACGACAGAGCTAGTGAGTCCAGGAATAAGGTTTCGAGCACAACAATGGTAAGATCAAAAGCGAGAGAATAAAATTATATTAAAATGCTGTATAGAATGTAGTGTAAGTTAGCCAGAAAATTCGTATCCCTACAATGATAACAAAGCTTACTATTTATAGCTACGTCTAGAAAAGGAGGTCCTAGGATCATGCCCTTCTTTAATGTCAATTATGAGGGCCATTGATGAAGATGTAACGTTAGACATAAATGTCAAATTCTTTGTAACGGACCATCATCCTTAATACTGCAAAATATTCTGTATTAAATGTTACCGGGCGCAAAGCATTTAATACTTCTTTTATGATCGTTATTCCTTTCGGTGACAAACGGAATAGCTATATTCGGTGGCAATTCCCATCTTTTGTTCCACGTGTCCTTCCTTTAAGCGGCCACGTGTCATGCCATATTTTTTCCTATATAGATAGTCCTCCTGCTCTTCGGTGACACAATCTTGAGTTACCGGAAAGTTGGTAGAAAGCACCTTTTTGGCGAGAATTTCTATAACTCCCTTTGAAGTTTTCTGACAGTTGATTAGACGCACGTCTCCCCGCATTTAATGCCCGAACACGCGTCATCCCACGATTCAGTACAGATTTTTGCTGATTATCGAGGTAATCGTGGTCATGAATTTAGCCGCCAAAATTTTAGTTATACATATCATCCTCCTCTTATGTACTTCATAATTTCTCAAACTTCTAACTTACATCTTTATTTCCCAACTTTTCTCTGATCTTCTTCGAATCAGAAATTTTTCTTCCTTCTATTCCAGTGGCTTCCTCTTCAAAACGTGCTAGTTCTTCAAAGGGCAAGAACAAAACCGAGGATTTCGTTCCTCCAACAGTGGGTTCCATCATCCCAAGAAGGCTAAGTACTTCGAAGGATTTCGAAGAGAAATTTCCTACTGCTAACCCTCGTATACGGGCTGTTAATAGATACCCTTCTTCCATTCGCCCTTCCAGTATTCCAGCTGTGAAGGAGGACTGCCGCTGCCCTGAGTTAGATATTATTGCTCCTGATTTATCGGAGAGAGTGACCCTTCCCAAGGAAGGTTTTACATATTTCTTCACGTATCCCTTTACTTTGGGTGCATTTTCTTTGAGCAGAGAGTTTGATTCTGTAATTGCGGGAGTTTTGCCTCCACTACCAGGTGTGCTTGGCACAGGCAAATCCTTTAATGTGGAGGACGATCACCTGCCTTCAGTATTTGTGCCAAAAAACTGGAGAGGAGCTAACCCTAGCTCATATAATGAATCTATATTCCTCCAAAATCTTCCGCGGGGGAATGATAAATCTTTTGCAAGCGTGGCCACCATGCTTTACTGTCTAGCATGTATGACGACAACGATTGTGGATGGATGGAACTGTTCTTTACAGTTGCCACTAGTGACATTATTTCAACAACGGCTTAATCCTTTCGAGTTGCTTGGAACCGCTCTCGTAAGTTCTATTTAATAAAATTTTTCCTACTTCATGCTCGTATTGATCCTTCAACCTTCGTTTGTTATAGCGACTCGATGGATCCCACCGGTGATAAAAGGCTTGGACTGGTGGGTTCAGAAGATCTTGGATAACATAACATCCAAAACCTGTTTGTGGAAAGAGATGTCCCTTAAATACGGGTGGAAGGCCAAAAATCATGGTAACTTTAATTTACCTTGTTTATATTTTTTGTATATGAAGAACTCGGCTGAACCCCTATGACTTGTTCATGAAATTAGGTTTACCTGCGGGCTCAGTTGATGTCCCCCAGGAAGATGTTTTGGGTGACTCTGTTGATGCGGTGAGGCTGCTTTCAGGAGGCACTTACTCGAACAGGCATCTCCAGGCTTGCTTCGGGCACAAACATTTCTTCACGGAGTCCCCATCTAGAGAACAAGCAACCAAAGAGAAGACGTTCCTCTACGGTCAGGGAAAAGAATAAGAGGGCAAAGGTTGATGTCCCCGAGTCATCTCCGGCGATGGTGACTGGTCCTCCTTCCGGACCGATCATAGACACTATGATGATCGATGATGATGAAGAAGCTAGTGATGAGGGAGCGTTTTTACATAGAAAGATACGATTCTCATCATCTCAACACGATGCTCGACTTGTTGAGACAATTGCAAAAGCTGAAGATGACATCTCGGCATTTTGGGGAGAATCTGATTTAGTTGAATATGCTAACTCCCGATTCTGGGCCCCAATTGTTGTCACTGTTATCGTGAGGCTGAGTAACGTGTCCGTGCCGTCTTTGGCCGGCAAGCATCAAACAACCAACACTGGTTTTGATGCAGCTGCTTCTTACTCTTCAATTCCATCAGCTTTATCTCTACCTTCACCACCACCAGCAACTGCTACATCATATCCATCTTAATCCATTCGTCTACTAGCAATTGCTACATCATCTCCATCGGCCACACTTGACCATGAAGAAGGTGTTCCTCCTCCACAGTCCCCAATTCATGGGAATTTGGGGCAAAATTATGCTGCCCCTTCTAAAGATCCATGAAGGAGGAGGAGTGTTAACCTTTCGGTCTCCACCGGGTGCAACTTGCTTTCGAGGCCGGTGGAGCTTGCTAACTATTTGAAGCCTTTGGCTTCAAAAAAAGACTGGGAGAATATTCGGGCACTCTCGGGGGAGTGTTTGTTAAACAATGCTATGCATAACGCCGCAGCGGTATGTTCCTTTCTTCTTCTGTTATTTCTTCTACTTTTGATCAAATGTACTCTGAGTTTTACTTTTTATTGTTTTGTAGAGCAACTTTCTTGCTTCTGAAGGCCTTCAAAGGCTGATTCATGAGAAGGAAGAACTCACTTCTAAACGGGATCGGTTTTTGGCGGAACAGGACCAGATTGTTCTCGGCTTCTCGAAACTAGAAACCAAGGCTACCGAAGCCGTTGTTTTGGAGGCCCATTTGCAGCAAAGCGAGCAAGAAGTGGTAACCCTTATCTAAGAAATTAGGCCGCTGAAGGTTAGATTTGATAAAGCCAAGGCTAAATGGGTAGAAGTCCAGAACGCCGTTCTTGCTGCAAACGATCGTGAGGCTGCCTTTGCTGAAAGAGTGATTAACTTGGAGGCAGCCTTAAACTCCAAAAGTGAAGAGCTTGCTGTTGTGGTGGCGAAACATGCCCAGCTAGAAGAGAAGTACAGGAAAACTATTGAGCATAATAGGCTCTTAGTTCAACTGTCCATGAGCTCGATGTCAGTCTCAAATCTACAAAGTCTGCCTGAGAAAACTTTTCTGCCGAAGTTACTCAACTCAAACAAGAACTCAAGCATCTAGCGGCTCCCCTCATTGTTGAAAAACTTATTCCATGTATAGCATGAGGATAAAAACCTTAGACGAGGCCAAGACTGGTGTCATTGACATTGATGCCAAAATTGCTAAGGCCCGAGAGCTTGAGTTGGCTACAAAAAATGGACTCTGGGCGCAGTTTGACGCTCCAGGTTCTTCTGATTTTGGTTCCGAGTTTTTGAAAACTGAAGAAGGATTGGAAGGCGACAATGCCGAAGACCAAGCTGGGGAAAATGTTGAGCCACCGGTGGAACCATCTACTACTCCCTGGGACGTGGATACTTCTCTTCCTCCTGATTTCGGAGATGGTGCAGTTTAGATTTTTCTTTCTTTTTTGATTTTGTACCTTTATCATTTTGACGCATCCTTGTAAATAAAATCATAGTTCAGTCTTACTTTCGTTTGAATATTCATACAAGTCATTAACTTTCGTACTTGCTCAAGTATTCTGCGCATGTTATTCTGTTCTCGCTTTATTATGTGTAATCTCGGATGCTTTTTCTTTGAAGCATTTTGGTTCTGAGTATTATCCCTTTTTCGTAAGGGTTTTCATTAGTATTTATGCAAGTTTACTTTTTGCGTCTTTTTCATATGCAGCTTCGGGTGTATTTTTCCCCGATGGTATTCTAGATCCGGGGCATCGATTCTTCCTGAACCAACCCTTTAACGTGAGGGTTTTTATAAGAGAGGGCCCTCTTATGTTTACGGTGCTCTTGAAGAGGACGTCTCCTGTTCATTACGGCACTAACATTTGAAGTACTTGTTTAACTTTCAAATGGCGAAATTAACTCATCGTTCAGAGAAGAAACAAGATAAAAACAAAAGTATTTCATTTCATTTAATTCCTTCTATTTTCAAAAGTACATAGCTTTTCAAAAGGTACTAACATTTGAAGTACTTGTTTAACTTTCAAATGGCAAAATTAACTCATCGTTCAGACAAGAAACAAGATACAAACAAAAGATTTCATTTCATTTAATTCCTTCTATTTTTAAAAGTACATAAGCATTTTGCTATGCAGAAAAAAAATTGCCATGACTTGCGGCTATCTTGTACAACTTGTTTCTACGGGGATGGTTGCATAGTCCCCCGTCCTGATGATGTATTCTGTTCTCGGATTTTCGTTTCCCAGTTGACGTGGCATTCAGTGTTATCGTATTCTCTTATCATTCCCCTCCAGTTTTTGAATGCGATGCGAATTGGAACACTGGAAGTCTTGTATCTTCGAAGATCCCACCAATGAATTGCTAGGTAATCCTTCACTCGGCAACATATCTTGTTTCCCATTAGGAACCCATGCTATCGAGCGAAAGACTACCTAATAGTCCTCTAGTGGTTTGTGCTCGTGAACGGTCGCGTAACCTCCCTTCGGTAGCAAACTTAACTTCCCGGTGGGAATTTGCTATCGAAGCAAAGATTATCTAATCGTCCCGAGTAGAAACTTGTTCGTTTGCCTTGTTATGAAAGGTCTTATCTCTGTTGTCTTCGTAGTATGCTTTCTGTCGCTGCCTCATTAAGAATCTTGCCAGAAAAATCCAACCGGGACAAAAACTGAACGAAGGGAAAAAGAGTGCAGCACGTACTTTCTGTTTGGTTGTTGTTTGTTACCAGTAATATCTTTTGAGGTGAACCACTTTCCAGTTTTTGAACAACTTATCTCCGTTCTGGTTCTACAACTCGTATGATCCTTTTCCAATGATAGTTGAAACCCGGTAAGGGTCTTCCCATGTTGGGCCTAACTTGCCCGCGTTGAGTTCTCGGGTGTTTTGAGTTCTCTTCCTCAAGACCAAGTCTCCTAATTTGAAATGACGGAGGTTGGCTCTTCGATTATAATATCGCTCCATTCTTTGCTTTTGAGCTGCCATTTTGACATGCACCAAGTCTCCGCGTTCCTCGAGCAGCTCCAAGTTGATTAGCATTGCTTCATTGTTCGATTCTTCGTTCGCCTGGAAGTACCTTAAGGTTGGTTCTGCTATTTCCACCGGTATCAAAGCTTCTGCGCTGTACACAAGGGAAAAAGGGGTTTCTCCCGTGCTTGACTTGGCCGTTGTTCAGTAGGCCCATAGAACCCCCAGGTAATTCTTCGGGCCAGTTGCCTTTTGCTTCTTCCAACCTTTTCTTTAGATTTTGTATAATCACTTTGTTTGTTGACTCTGCTTGGCCATTTGCGTTCGGATGATAAGGTGAAGAGGTAATCCTCTTTATCTTCAAATCTTCAAGGAACTTTGTAACTTTTGAGCAGATAAACTGCGGTCCATTGTCGCATGCAATCACTTTTGGTATTCCAAACCTGCAAATTATGTTTTCCCACGAGAAATCTACCACTTCGCATTCTTCGATCTTCTAATAAGGACCTGCTTCCACCCATTTAGAAAGTCAGTCAAAATTAAAAGAAACCTTACCTTTTCGGGAGTCGGTGGTAGTGGTCCGACAATGTCCATCCCCCATTTCATGAACGGCCACGGGGCCAGAACCGAATGTAGGGGTTCTGCCGGTTGATGTACTAGTGGTGCGTAGTGTTGGCACTTATCACATTTTCATGCGAAGTCTTTGGCATCTTGTTCCATACGGGGCCAGTAATATCCTGCCCGAACTAATTTCAGCACCAAAAAATATGCACCTGAGTGGTTGCCCCATATCCCTTCGTGGACTTCTCTCATGACATAATTAGTTTCTCATGCTCCTAAGAACCGGGCCAACGAGCCTCAAAAGGAATTTCTGTACAATTAGCCTTTCTTGAAGCTATAACGTGTAGCTTTGGCGCGTAACGCTCTTGATGCTTTGGGGTCTTCGGGCAACTTTCCATGCTCGAGATAATCGATTATTTCATTTCTCCAGTCCTAGACCAAACTAGTCGAATTCACCTCATAGTAACCATCTGTGTCCAAGACTGAGTTCATCAGTTGTACTACCGTTCCTGATTCCGATCCCTAGACTTCTGTTGATGAACCCAAATTTGCCAATGCATCTGTTTCTGCATTATCTTCCATCAAGATATGAATAATTGACCACTCTCACAATCGTGCCAATAAAGCCTGAATTTTTACCACGTATTGCTGCATACGTTCTTCTTTGGTGTCAAAAATTCCGTAGATCTGATTCACCACCAACTACGAATCACTATTTATTTCGATGACTTCAGAGTCAAGCCCCCGGGCCAATTCTAGCCTTGCAATTAAAGCGTCGTACTCTGCTTCATTGTTAGTTAAAGGAATCGTTCTGATAACCTGCCTTAAGGTTTCCCCCGAAGGCGTGATCAAGACTATTCCGAGCCCGGACCATCTTACGTTTGAAGCTCCGTCCGTAAATAAGGTCCAAACTCCCAATGTCGATTCTGATACCATTGTTGCCTCTTTGGCTGCCAGAGGCAATAGTCCCGTACTGAAAATGGCCGCGAAGTCAGCCAAGACTTGCGACTCAATTGGAGTCCTCAGGTTATTCTCTATATTGAATTCCCTCATTTCGACGGCCCATTTGACCAATCTACCCTAGAGCTCGGGTTTATGGAGGATATTCCTCAGAGGGAAAGTAGTCATACAGCTATCGGGTGGCATTGGAAGTAGGCCTTCAGCTTCTGGGCGACGACTACAAGAGCTAAGGCCAGCTTTTCTAGATGTGGGTAGCAATTTTCTGCTCCCGTTAAAATTTTGCTAACATAATAAATGGGATATTGCGTACCTTCGTCCTCTCAGACTAAAACTGCACTTACCGCAACTTCTAAAACCGCGAGGTAGACTAGCAACGTTTCACCTTCTTTTGGTTTTGAGAGTAATAGAGGGCTTGACAAATATTTCTTCAACTCCCTCAAGGCTTGCTGACACTCCGGTTTCCACTCAAAATTGTTTTACTTATTGAGTAGTGCGAAGAAGCGATGACACTTTTCCGATGAATGGGAAATGAACCTGCTCAAAGCTGCCAATCCCCCTGTGAGCCTCTTGACTTCTTTTACGTTAGACAATTGATCTAGGATGTCCTCTATGGCCTTGATTTTATCGGGATTCACCTCAATTCCCCTTTGTGAGAGTAGGAATCCTAGAAACTTACCCGAACTGACCCCGAACGCACACTTCTCGGGGTTAAGCTTCATATTATGCTCTCTCAAGATGTCAAATGTTTCTTGCAAATGGTTCAGGTGGTCACCTTCATTCAAAGACTTAACGAGCATATCGTCTATATATACTTCCATAGTCTTTCCTATTTATTTTTCGAACATCTTATTCACGAGCCATTGATAAGTGGCTCCGGCGTATTTTAACCCGAAGAGCATTATGTTGTAACAATATGTACCAAACTTCGTTATAAACGAAGTCTTTTCCTGGTCTTCTAGGTTCATCTTGATTTGATTGTACCCAGAATAAACATCGAGGAAACTCATTAACTCGTGCCCGGCCGTGGCATCAATCATTTGATCGATATTTGACAATAAGAATGTTTCTTTCGGGCACGCCTTATTAAGATCCTTATAATCTATGCACATGCAAAATTTATTATTTTTCTTAGGAACTGCTACTACATTGGCTAGCCAGTCCAGATATTTTACCTCTCGGATAGAGCCAATCTTAAGTAAACGGGTTACCTCTTCTTTGACGAATTTATTCCTTGCTTCAACAATATGGCACTTCTTTTGCCTTACCGGAGGTATGTTGAGATCCAAGATTAACTTGTGTACGGCTATCTCTGTCGGGATTCCTATCATATCCTCGCAGCAAAACAATCGGCGTTATTTTTAAGGAATTCAATAAAAGCAGACCTGTGCTCCGGGTGCAGTTCTATTCCCAAATGGGAATTTCCTTTCTAGGAATTCTTCGAACAACGCAACCTGCTCCAGTTATTCTGCCGTGGACTTTGTCACGTCTGTCTCTTCTGGTACTTGAAAATACCTCGGTACTTGATATTGTTCCAACTCTTCTGCCTCCGGGTTATCTTCCTCTGGTGGGTGGGCAGGTGCCGGTTCCAGTAACTGCTATGCCGCATGTTCCTTTCCTTTGCTACTGGAGACTGAAATTGCATTCATCTCCCTTGCCGCTGGTTGATCATCCCTTATCTGTTAGATCCCCTCGGGCGCCGAAAATTTTAACAATTGGTGATATGTTGAAGGCACAACTTTTATCTCGTGCAACCATGATCTTCCTAAGATGATGTCATATCCCATGTTTCCATCTACCACTTCGAAGAGAGTTGTCTTCATTACTCCCTCAGTGTTTGTGAGCAGCAAAATTTCTTCCGGAGTTGTCACGCTGCGAGGTTGAATCCGATGAGGAGTTTCATTGCTGGGATAATGCTTCCAGTGAGTTTAGCTTGCTCCAGTACTGTCCATTGTATGATATTAGCTGATCTTCCTGGATCCACTAAAACACATTTAATTTTAAAATCAAGTACATTTAAAGAAATTATCAGTGCGTCATTGTGCGGTAGCAGTAATCCGTCAGCATCTTCGTCTATAAATGTGATATCGTCTTCCCCGAGCCTTTTACTATGAGTTATCTATACTTTTATCTTCTTCGCGCCAAAAAAGTGACTCCATTAATCTTATTTCCTCCGAAGATCATGTTGATCTTTTGGCGTGGAGGTTCCTCTCTTGCTTTCGAGGTTTCCGCGTTAACCCTTTTCCGACCATTGTTGTTTTTAGCTCGGTCACTCAAGAATTCTTTGAGATGACCATTCTTTAATAGTGTTTCCACTTCTTCCCGGTCTGATAACTTTGGGTAAGAAGAATCTCGCGACCCCCTGATTTCTTTATCCTGTAGTGATCTGTTGTTCCGGCCACGATTGGTCCTTCTATCAACGGTGAACTTGTCCTCTGTCCGAAAGCTATTGCCACGACCTTCTGTCCATTCGTAGGGAAAAAACCAGCCCTTCGATGTCTGTCTATCCGTGTCAATATCATCTTTCATTTTTTCTCTGTTCTTCTCTCGTCCTTTGGTCGACGATGGAGAGCCCACCTGATCGTCTTCGATCCTTATTTTTGACTCGTACCGGTTGTGGACATCCGCCTAAGTCGTCGCTTGGAACTCAAGCAGATTTTCTATCAACTTCCAGGAATCGTCCGAACTTCTCGTATTTAAACCTCTGGTGAACGCTTCAGCTGCCCATTCATCCGGGACTACTGCTAGTAACATCCTTTCCTTCTGGAACAGGGTAACGAACTCTCATAATAACTCGGATTCTCCCTGCGCCGATCCTGAATATGTCAGCCTTTCGGGCTTATACCTTTCTGGCGCCAGTTGAGCCTTGATAAAAAAATCCGCGAGCATCTCAAATGAATCTATGGAATGCTCAGGCAATAATGAATACCACGTTAAAGCTCCCCTCATGAGAATCTCACCAAATTTCTTTAGCAACACAGACTCAATTTCATGAGGAGCCAAATCATTTCGTTTCACTGCTATTGTGCAGGTGGTACCTTTGAGTCTGAAGTTCTGTCATACTTCGGCACTTCGGACATTTTGAACCGCTTCGGAATTAATTTCGGGGCCGCACTCGGCTTGTACGGTAATTAAATATACTTCTTCGAGTTCAGGCCTTTCAATACTGATGGTGCGCTCGGGATTTGATCCATGTGGGTGTTTACTTCCTTCATGAACCGCAAAAGTTCCTCCTTGAACGGATCGTTACCGTTGTTGAGGCCGAATCTACTCCCCCCCGGCCCCGTCGGAGCCAATTTCGTCCCTGGGAGTGTTGTTGTCGACTCTCTGCATTGTTTGGTTTGCGAGAACATCGGGAGGAATTGGATCTCACCTGTTCACATTATTTGAAGCATCTAATAGCGCCTGCTTTAGTTCCATCATAACTTGATCCTGCCGTGTGAGATGGCCTAGAATGATTCCCTGTTGCTCTTGCAGGACCCTTACTGCGTCCATTACATGCTCCTCATCAGCATCATCAGGAGTCATCTCCCGAACCTGTCGAGGGTACCGCCCGTCACGCACTGGTGTGGCGTCATTCCTCTTATTGCGAGTGTCACTGATTGAATTCTCGAAATGAGGCTGCGCCCATTGAATTTCAAGGTTGCGTGTGCCGTTAATAGTGTTATCTGCCATTTCTTTTGTGATTTTTGCTAAGACAAAATAATCAAACACGTTAGTACAAAAGGCAAGGATCAGTTTAACTGCACGACTGTCTAGGCCCCATGGTGGGTGCCAAACTGTTTACCTGAAAAATGGTACAGTTGAATTTGTTCATGATTTCTAGACAAGTGAATTAATTCGATCCAAAAAGTAATAAAATAATTGATGAATTATAAAATACTTAGCCTTAGAACGTAGATGGGACGGCAGAGCTAGTGAGTCCGGGAATAAGGTTTCGAGCACAACAATGATAAGATCAAAAGCGAGAGAATAAAATTATATTAAAATACTGTATAGAATATAGTGTAAGTTAGCCAGAAAATTTGTCTCCCTAGAATGATAACAAAAGCTCACTATTTATAGCTACGTCTAGAAAAGGAGGTCCTAGGATCATGCCCTTCTTTAATGTCAATTATGAGGGCCATTGATGAAGATGTAACGTTAGACATAAATGCCAAATTCTTTGTAACGGACCATCATCCTTAATACTGCAAAATATTCTGTATTAAATGTTACCGGGCGCAAAGCATTTAATACTTCTTTTATGATCGTTATTCCTTTCGGTGACAAGCGAAATAGCTATGTTCGGTGGCCATCCCCATCTTTTGTTCCACGTATTCTTCCTTTAAGCGGCCACGTGTCATATCGTATTTTTCCCTACACAAGCTATAATGTTGAACTTTTTTTTTTTTCATTATACATCAGAATTTGTGGTAAAATTATGACAATCACCAGATCTTTTCAACATTAAGACATTGCGGACATTATTTTAAAATAGTACAAAGTACTATTAATTTCAAATAGGAAGTAAAGCTTCAAAACTAACGGACGAAGTGTGCAATTAGTCGGTTTTAAGACCTTCATTTAAGTCATAGCCGAAGTTTTTGAGTTTTTGTGAGTTTATCCGTTTTAAATCAACTTCATACGTACAAATCTGAAGTTCAGACATACTTGATTGTCTAAAGTTTAGCTTGCTAAAGCCAACTTCAGACAATTTGAGTATAAGCAAGTTTTAGATATTTTGCATGAAGTTCAAGCAGAACTTCAGGCATCTCATATTAATTGTCTCTCAAATGTCTTTTTCCTATAGTACAAAATATCAAAGACATTGATAATATGGCAAACTGAAAGTGGTTCATAGCCGGTCTTCATCTCTTCTAATGTTTCTAGCTTTTTCAATAATATTCACTTGATTTAAACTAATTTTTCATATTCGAAATTAAAAATTTACTTTTTCAAGATTGTAATACTGGTGATTTTTAGATGGTGTTTTAATTTATTTTATGAAATCTTGTAAATTAGAGCTGCTGGAAGAAGAAAACAATCTTTTCCAATTACATTCACTTAATTTAGATTCACTTTTCATATTTGAAATTCAAGAATCACTTTCAAGCTTACAACAATAATGATTTTAATGCTGGAAACTCTTAACTGGCTACAGATGCATTTTTTATTTATTTTATAAAATGACTACGGCTTTAGCAAATAGACTGCCCAACGGAAATCCTTCAAATTAACACAGGCACTAGACCCAAATTCACGGCACCACTACAGTCGTCCCCCATTTTGTTGGTGCTAACTTGCGAAAGTAAACTTTAAATCTTAAATCCTGACTATAGCTTGAAACCAAATTCAATTAAACAATAACAGCAAGTTCTAATGTTGAATTCAACATTTGACACCTTCAGTGCAAAAACGTGGCTGCTGGATTACCGGACTTCTCCAATAATGGAATCGTTGAGTCCATTGTTTACTTTAGTCTTAACTATGCGCAAACTGACTTTTCGGCTATATTGTACATGGAAAAATACGACATGACACTTGGCCGCTAAAAGGAAGAACACGTAGAACACAAGATGGAGATGGCTACCGAACAAGCTATTCTGCTTGTCACCGGAAAGAATAACGATCATAAAAGGAGTATTAAATGCTTTGCGCCCGGTAATATTTAGTACAGAATATTTTGCAGCAATAAGGTTGATGGTCCGTTACAAGGAATTTGGCATTTATGTCTAACGTTACATCTTCATCAATGACCCACATAATTGACATTAAAGAAGGGCATGATCATAAGACTTCATTCCCTAGACATAGCTATAAATAGAGAGCTCAGTTATTATTGTAAGGGACAGGAATTTTCTGGCTAACTTACGTTACATTCTATTCAGCATTTTAATACAATTTTATTCTCTCGCTTTTGAACTTATCATTGTTGTGCCCGAAAACCCTATTCCCGGACTCATTAGCTCTGCCGTCCCATCTACATTCTAAGGCTAAGTATTTTATATTTCATCAGTTATGTGATACTGTTCGAATTTCAAGCATCAAACGACTTGTTCTTTGACCTTAATTTTTTTATATACTTTTTAAATATTTTAAATTATTAATTATTGTGTCTTATAATAATTTTTATGTAATTTTTAAATTTAATTTTTATTTCAAAAAACTTATAATTAAAATGTTTGCTCTCGAAATTCGAACGGTACCACATAATTGGGATGGAGGAAGTATTATTTTCTTTAAGTTATCAATCAAATGAACTAATTATATATAGAGTTATTTATAATTATTTATTTAAATAATTTGATGGGAAAAGGTCCAAATTTACCCATATACTTTTGAATATTATCTACATCTAATCTCTGTTATACTATTCGTCTAAATTTACCCCTACGGTTATACTATCTGGCTAAATTACCCCTACCATCATCAAACTTTCAAAAAGTTACTTCTCAATCCGTTAGGTAATCCAAAATTGTCACGACCCAAGCCGGAGGGCCGTGACTGGTACCGGACCCTACTCAACGGGTGCCGGCGTACCCTTCATCTGACTTTCCTTATTATCTATAAGGCTTGTCATATACATACAATCTTGAACAATAACCATAATGAAATGGGACATCATAACATGATACGAACATACTTATATACATAATATGGCCAACAAGGCTGCAATGCAAAACCATACAACAAAATATATACGTTTGCCGACAAGGCAATTCAACTGTACATAGGTCAACCCATCACTTGTCTATGCATAAATTGATACTTGTCTATGAGCCTCTACAAAAACGTACATAATGCAACCTACGTCGGAACAGGGCCTCGACATGCCCATAATGCCTATAACATAATACATACCAAGACTGTGGCAAGTCCGAAGGATGGATCTTGCCAATATTCGCTGAACTGGGTAGCCTACTGTGGCGGGGGAGCCTCGTCTATCTGTCCGCCCGAACCTGCAGCACGACATGCAGCACCCACAATAAAGGACGTCAGTACGGATAATGTACTGAGTATGTAAGACAGGAAACATAATGTAAGAACAATAATAAGCATCAGGATAAGAGACATATAACCTGTACCATCTGAATGCCTCTGAGGGCGACTAACCATATCATGCCTGACGTGTATATGCATATATATATATATATATATCCTTCTGAAAATCATCATATACATATACACCTCTGTGGGCCTCCTCATCGTCATACCCAACTGATCAGTGGTTGCACAATAGGTGCCTGCCCGGCCGACTATAGCGCGGCGTGGTAAAGTAAAATAGTTGTCGTCTATAGCGCGACTAAATAGAGTAAAACATACATTTGCACAATAGGTGCCTGCCCGGCCGACTATAGCGCGGCGCGGTAAAATAAAATAGATAATGCATGTTGTACTCATAAGATACATACTATCATGGTGCCGTAAGGTCGAAGAAATAATAACATATCAATCCTCCCATAAGAAGGGAAACAATATACGTACTACTACCTTCTAAGAGTAGAGTGTCTTTGGGGTTCGTTCATTGCATTATGTACAATCAGAGTCGTGCAAAAGAAGGAAAAGGACAGTCTCACATACCTTGTATATACTTCCCAACCTCAAGCTATGAATATTCCACGACTCCTTAGTCTATTATAAGACAAATGACACTACTGTTATCGTTTAAGCGTTGTAACTATTATGTATCGACTGTAACTTATTTTGCGATAAAACGGACAGCACGTCCCCTATATATATGACTTCCCACAAGTAAACACAATCACTAAACAGACCAAACAACATCAACAATAATCATATTAAGCCTCCCAAAACAATCCACGCACAAGTCAATCACTTCATACATACGATGGCCACCATAGTCGTGTCAAACGACCCGGAAATGTTACGAACAACTATCAGCCCACAACCCTAAATATATATGGTGTTTCTCCACACCCTTCCTCCTCCAAAACTCCACAAATCAGTAGTAAAACACGCACCTTTACAGCAACACAAAACAGTCCACAAAATAGTCCGCTACAAGTGAATAACTCGAACTCACGGCTTCCGATCATCATCCCGTGAGTTCTTACATATATAGAACGAATTTCCAAGACTTAACAGCAGAAAAAATGTATGAAAGAGAGCAGTAAACTCACCTTACTTTTTAGATAACTCAGCCCTTGCTTTGGTTCTTCAAACTCTAGGTTTCACCCCCAATTAGAACTTGAAAGAGGGGGAAAATTGATTAGGGTTTGTGTGGAATTTTTGTGGAGGGGTTGCAGGGGTTCTATTTCGGTTTTAAAGGTCTGGAATAATAGTGAATTAAATGAGTTTAAAAGCTCTTAAAGGTCCCCTCTTGGCCGACTTTGGGGCTTTTAATTTTATCCCCTAATTTTGGCAAGTAGGTGATGCACCTAACTGTCACCTACCAGTCTGTGTAGTTCTGCGGAAATATAATTATCTCAATACTCCAAGATCATATTGACAAACGGTTTGATACGTTGGAAACTAGACTCATATACCTTTAATTTGGTAGGTAGATCACCCCGTAATTCCTTGGAAATTAGGATAAAAGCTCAGAAACATTTGACCTAACGTTTAAGTAAAATTGTGAACCTAAGTTGCGACAACTTTTGTCGTCTTTTGTTTCATAACTCGTTTGACTTCAAGACTTATGAAACGGATATTATATCATTAAAATAACTTATAAAATGACCTCTTGGTGATGTTAATCACCTCTCGATTTTCCCAAAAATACGAGTTACAACATCCTTAACGCGTTTATCTTCTAATACTTGTTACCACCCTTATACACCCTTGAACCATTTAAGACTAATAGGACCAAACTCTTATTGTCTCAAAGGTAATTCTCTTCTCGGGCCTTTGTAGACTGTCTTATGGTGTAATCTAACGTGTACAAATTTGGGTTATAACACCCTCCCCCCCTTAGGAATATTCGTCCTCGAATGTAAGGGTTTACGGGGATCTTAACTCATTGTCGATTTCTGACGGAAATTTCTGGCTGAGTTTTCTCTGTTCAATGGATCTTAGCAAAACTCGCAAGCAGTTAAACCCAACCTATAGCCTTACAAGGTTATACAAAGCATTATATCTACGTACATTATCCGCATATCACCACTTTGTATTAAGAAAGAGTATTCTCACGTTATTGCTTACCTCATAGCGACGGTTCTCCTTTTAATGCGTCCTGTGTTCCCCCGGCACCCTCATTATCTCCATGCTAGAACAAGTAAGGATATTTAGACTTCATCTCATCCTCTGCTTCCCATGTCATTTCTTTCGTATTCTTGTTCTTCCATAATACTTTAACGAAGCTACATCCTTTGTCCTTAGCTTGTGGACTTGTCGGTCTAATATAGCTATTGGCATCTCTTCATATGAAAGGTCCCTTGTAATTTCTACCTCTTTGATAGGGACGAACCGAGAAGGGTCTCCAATACATTTCCTCAACATAGATACGTGGAATACCGGATGGACAAATTCTAATTCATATGGCAATTCTAACTCATAAGCAACCCGTCCAATTCGTCGAAGAACTTTGTACGGACCGATATACCTTGGACTCAACTTACCTTTCTTCCCAAAGCGCATGACACCCTTCATTGGTGAGATCTTCAAGAAAACCCAATCACTAATCTTAAATTCCAGGTCACGACGTCGGACATCGGCATAAGATTTTTGCCTGCTTTGGGCCGTCTTCAGTCGCTCTTGTATCACTTTCACCTTCTCAATGGCTTGGTGAATCAAGTATGGCCCGTATAATTCTGTTATATCGACTTCGAACCATCCAACTGGTGACCCACATCTCCTCCCGTACAGTGCCTCGTACAGAGCCATTTTAATACTGGAATGGTAACTATTATTGTAAGCGAATTCTATGAGTGCCAGGTGATCATCCCAGTTCCCTTTGAAATCTAGAACACATGCTCGTAGCATATCTTCAAGTGTCTAGATGGTACGTCCAGCCTGTCCATCAGTCTGTGGATGGAATGCCGTACTGAGATTTACTTGTGTGCCTAAACCCTTCTGGAAAAACCTTCAAAAGTTTGTCGTAAATTGAGCTCCTCTGTCTGAGATAATAGACGTTGGTACCCCATGAAGTCAGACAATTTCCTTGATGTACAGTTTTGCATAATCTTCAGCTGTGTAGGTTGTCTTAACTGGCAGAAAATGGGCACATTTTGTAAGTCGATCAGCTATTACCCAGATGGAGTCAAACTTATGATAAGAGCGAGGTAACCCAACAATGAAATCCATATTAATCACCTCCTATTTCCAGGTCAGAATTTCTATATTTTGGAGCAGTCCACCAGGTTTCTGATGTTCTACCTTTATTTGTTGGCAATTGGGGCATTGGGCTACAAATTCGGCGGTGGACCTTTTCATATCTTCCCACCAATACTGCTCATTGACGTCATGATACATCTTTGTTGAGCCAGGATGGATGGAATACCGGGATTGATGAATTTCCCTCATAATCTTCTCTCGTAATCCTGCTACATTAGGCACACATAATTGGTTTTGACACCTCAGTGTTCCATCCCCTGCAATTTCAAAATCTGAGATTTTTCCTTGCTGAATGCTCTCTTTCAATCGCATCAAGGTGGGATCTTCATATTGCCGTGCTTTTACTTCGGCCACGAGAGATGATTCTGATGTGTTATGCACAACAACACCGCCGTCCTCGGAGTCCAAAAATTTAATTCTCATACTGGCTAGCTGATGAATCTCTTTAGTCAACCCTTGTCTACTTGACTCAATGTGTACTAGGTTGCCCATTGACTTACGGCAACATTGGCTTTACCGGGATGGTACAATATCTCGACATCGTAATCTTTCAGTAATTCAAGCCACCTACGCTGTCTCATATTCAACTCCTTCTGCTTGAAGATGTATTGTAAACTTTTGTGATCTGTGTAGATGTCAACATGGGCACCGTATAAATAGTGCCGCCAAATCTTCAAAGCATAAAGTACTGCAGCCAATTCCAAATCATGAGTCGGGTAATTATTTTCATGCTTCTTTAATTGTCTTGATGCATATATAATTACCTTCCCATGTTGCATCAATACGCACCCCAAACCTACACTTGAAGCATCACAATATACTACATACCCTTCTATTCCTTCTGGGAGGGTAAGCACTGGCGCGGAGGTCAATCGATCCTTTAGTTCTTGGAAACTATGCTCACAAGCATCGGACAATTGGAACTTGGTAGCTTTCTGTGTCAACTTAGTCAATGGGGCTGATATAGAGGAAAACCCTTCTACAAACCTGCTATAATATCTAGCTAGCCCTAGAAAACTGCGGACTTCTGACGGTGTTGTAGGTCTTGGCCAATTTTTCACTGCATCAATCTTTTGAATGTCAACACTAATACCCTCGTCAGATATCACATGGCCAAGGAATGCTACTGAGTTTACCCGGAATTCACATTTGGAGAGCTTAGCATACAACTTATGATCCCGAAGGGTCTGTAATACTATCCGCAAGTGGCCCGTATGTTCTGTCTCTGAACGAGAATACACCAGAATGTCATCAATGAATACAATCACGAACACATCAAGATAGGGCCTGAATACACTATTCATGAGATCCATAAAAGCTGCTGGGGCATTTGTTAGCCCAAATGACATTACCAAGAACTCAAAATGCCCATATCTTGTCCGGAAGGCTGTTTTTGGAATATCTTTCT
>MCJB01003959.1:0-11137 GCA_002018475.1 Nicotiana obtusifolia
AGTTATTGCATATGCTTCTCGTCAACTGAAGCCTCATGAGAAGAACTACCCCGTACATGATTTGGAGCTGGCTGCCATAGTTCATGCTTTAAAGATTTGGAGGCATTACTTATACGGCGTATCTTGTGAGGTGTTCACTGATCATCGTAGCCTACAACATTTGTTCAAGCAGAAGGATCTAAATTTGAGACAGCGACGATGGTTATAATTGCTCAAGGATTATGACATCACTATACTATACCATCCGGGAAAGGCCAACGTGGTGGCCGATGCTTTGAGCCGAAAGGCAGTGAGTATGGGGAGTTTGGCATACATTCCAGTTGGAGAGAGACCTCTCACAGTCGATGTTCAGGCCTTGGCCAATAGGCTTGTGAGATTAGACATCTCAGAATCTAATCGGGTATTGGCTTGCATGGTTTCTTGGTCTTCGTTATATGATCGCATCAGGGAGCGTCAGTATGACGATCCGTATTTGCTTGTCCTTAAGGACAGAGTTCGGCATAATGATGCTAAAGATGTGACCATCGGCGACAATGGAGTGTTAAGGATGCAGGGCCGGATTTGTGTCCCCAATGTGGATGAGCTACGGGAGTTGATTCTGGAGGAGGCCCATAGCTCACGGTATTCTAATCATCCGGGTGCCGCAAAGAAGTACCAGGATTTGAAGCAACATTATTGGTGGGGAAGGATGAAGAAGGATATTGTGGGATTCATAGCTCGGTGTCTCAACTGTCAGCAAGTAAAATATGAACACCAGAGGCCGGGTGGTTTGCTTCAGCAGATAGCTATTCCCGAGTGGAAATGGGAGCGGATCACTATGGACTTTGTTGTTGGATTCCCACGGACTTTGAAGAAGTTGGATGCTATTTGGGTGATTGTGGATCGGCTGACCAAGTCCGCACACTTCTAAGGACACACATGGTGGATAAGAAGTCTTGCCAACCGTTCCTATTATATTCGAGAGATTGTCCGGCTGCATGGTGTTCCAGTTTCTATCATTTTAGATAGAGGTACTCAGTTCACTTCGCAGTTCTAGAAAGCCGTGCAGAGGGGGTTAGGTACTCAGGTGGAATTCAGCACAATATTTCATCCTCAAACGGATGGGCAGCCCGAACGTACCATTGAGATACTGGAGGACATGTTACGTGCATGTGTTATTGATTTCGGAGGCTCATGGGATGAGTTTCTACCTCTTGCAGAATTTGGTTATAACAACAGCTACCAGTCAAGTATTCAGATGGCTCCGTATGAGGCTTTGTATGGGAGACGGTGTAGATCTCCGGTTGGTTGGTTCGAGCCCGGCGAAGCCAGGCTATTAGGGACTGACTTGGTTCGGGATGCTTTAGGGAAGGTGAAAATAATCCACGAGAGGCTCCGTACAGCACAGTCGAGGAAAAAGAGTTATGCCGACAGGAAGGTTCGAGATGTGTCCTACATGGTTGGCGAGAAGGTCTTGCTGAAGGTTTCGCTCATGAAAGGTGTTATGAGATTCGGGAAGAAGGGGAAACTGAGTCCTCGGTTCATTGGACCGTTTGAGGTGCTTCGAAGAATCGGTGAGGTGGCTTGTGAGCTTGCTTTGCTACCCAGTCTGTCGAGTGTTCACCCAGTATTTCATGTTTCTATGCTCCGGAAGTATATTGGGGACCCGTCTCATATTTTGGACTTCAGCACGATTCAGTTGGATGATAATTTGACCTATGAGGTGGAGCCAGTGGCGATTTTGGATCGTCAGGTTCGGAAGTTAAGGTCCAAGGAGATAGCTTCAGTGAAAGTCCGATGGAGAGGTCGGTCTGTGGAAGAGGCTACTTGGGAAACCGAGAGGGAGATGCAGAGCAGATATCCTCACCTATTTGAAACTTCAGATATGTCTCTTGACCCGTTCGAGGACGAACGTATGTTTAAGAGGGGGAGAATGTGACGACCCGATAAATCGTCTCATGGGTTTACTGCTCCGTCTTCCCCAATTTCTATATCATTATGCCTCGTTATCAGTGTTTTAGGTAGTTAGGTTGAGTAAGTTGCATTCGGAGTGAAATCGGTAAGAAATGAGACACTTAGTCTCTTTCAAGGAGGCTTAAGTTGTAAAAGTCAACTGGATGTTGACTTATGAGTTAGAAGGCTCGGATGTGAATTCTGATGATTTGGTTAGTTTCGGGAGATGGTTTATGACTTAGGAGTGTGATCGGAATTATTTTTGGAGGTTCCGTGTAGACTTAGGCTTGAATTGGTGAAGTTAGAATTTTGGCGATTTCTGGTTGATAGGCGAGATTTTGATCCGAGGGTCGGAATGGAATTCCGAAAGTTGCTGTAGCTTCGATATGTGATTTATTACTTGTGTGCAAAATTTCAGGTCATTCGGACGTGGTTTGGTTGGGTAGATCAAAATAGCGACTTAGAGGATTTTGAAAACCTTAGGCTTGAATCAAACGTGAATTGGTGTTGATAAGTTGTTTTAAACGTTCCGAAGATTGGAACAAGTTTGAATAATGTTATGGGACATTTTGGCGTGTCAGGTTGAAGTCCCGAGGGCCTCGAATGGATTTTGGATGGTTGATGGAGTTTAACTTTGGCATTTCAAGAATGTGTCGATGTCGTCTCTTCAAGAATAAGTTGTATAATATTATGAAAATGGGATCCAAATTCAGTTTTAATTGAAGTATTAGATCCGTATTGAAATTTCGGAGTCATAGCAAAAAGAATCGTCCAATTCGGACATCGTATGAGAAAGTTATGCCTATTTTTGTGTCAAGGAAAAATCTGCAGAAATGTCAGAAATGCGAACCGCAAAACGTGAAATGCGAACCCGCATTTTTGACATAGAGATCGCAAACTGAGACAGAACTTGGGGCGAGGTTTGCGACTAAAAATGCGAACTGCAAACCTGAAATGCGAACCGCATTTTTGACATAGAGATTCGCCTATATGGCCTGACAGGGGTGTTTTAACTCGATTTTTGATACTTTATAAATAGAACTCAATGCCCATTTTGTTCTTCAAGACCCATTTTCGTTACCCATGAGGAGGAACACCTCCAAACACCATAGAATCACAACAAATCAACTTCAAAATCATATCCAAAGGAGATTATCTCGTGTAAATTCTTAAAGAAGGGGATTTGACCATTCTAAACATATTTGGAGCTAGAGAGCTCAGATTGAAGCAAGTCTTGAAGCAATTCTTGGAGGGTTTCCAAGAGAAACATCGGGGTAAGTATTCCTAACTCAATTTTGAAGGAATTACCTAAGATTATAGCTGTTTTTAGCATTTTTACTGGTATTTTGAGTTGGGAAAATGGTGGAAACCCTAAAGCTTAGATTTGAGGGTTGGAGGTCGATCCGGTGTCGGAATTCGACAAATTTTATATGGTTGAAATCGTGAGGAGATAAGGAACCCGTTGAGGTGATAATTTCTGAATTTCGATACGTGGGCCCAGGCTCGGGTTTTCTAATTTCGGGATTTCTTAGTGTTTTTCGATTGTTTCGCTTGGGGTTTGTTCCCACAACATATTGTGATATAATTGATCTGAATTTGGACAGATTCGACGCACGTGGAGGCCAATTCAAAGGGAAAGGGCGTCACGGGCTAAGGATTTAGCCGATTTGAGGTCAGTAATGATTGTAAATGATGTCCTGAGGGTTTGAAACCCCGGATTTTCACGTAGTAATGCTAGACTGTGTCGTTTACTACTGGGGATTGTGACTTGGTCCATCCCGTTTTGATGATTTTACTACGTGATTGATTGAAACTTACTGATATCATCATATTTGGGCATCTAGCCGGTTATGAACCCTTCAGGGGTATTTGTCATTGTTTACTAAATCATACTTGGGCATCTCGCCGATTATGTGAACCCTTTAGGGGTTATTATTTGCGCATCTCGCCGGTTATGTGAACCCTTCAGGGGTATCTGTTACTGAATTGATTCATTTCATAAACTCTGTTTTGAAACTTAAATGATATTTTCAAATGATTTTAATGGATCGGGTGGCATGCCGCCACGAGATGTAATGTGCATGGGTCGGGTGACACGCCATCACGAGATATTGCGCTACTGAACCCCCCATAGTAAGCGCCGGGTACCCAAGGAACGGGTGGCACGCCGCCACGATAGTCATGACTTGCATTACATTTCATTGCATTGCATTTTTTGTTGTGTTGGTGTTGTTTCCGTTTACTTCATGTTATCTATTTGAGATGTTACATGTTTTTACTGTTCCATCGTGGATTTCTCTAAGTCTTATGTGTTTCTTACTTTCAGTCATTATTTATATGTATTACTCACTGAGTTGGAAGTACTCACATTACTCCCTGCACCATGTGTGCAGATTCAGGCGTTGTCGGTTTCGCTACGAGGTATTGACTACTATTGTCAGAGCGGTGATTCAGAGACTACGAGGTAGCTGTTGGCGTTCGCAGCCCCGTACCTCTTTTATTTTGTTGTTTCCACTTTCTTCAAACAATTGTACCCAAGATATTGTAATAGTTATCTTATTATTAGGAGTGCATTAGTGGCTCATGACTTTGTGACACCCCGGTTCGGGCTGTAGTTCGGATGGTTCACTATATTTTTCCGCAAATTACTGTTATTAAATCGTACTTATATTATTTTCGTATTATTTAACTGTTTAAATGAAGTTTTGTTTGGATTGGCTGGCCTTGTCTTCATGAGAGGCGCCATCACGACCGGGTTGGAATTTTGGGTCGGGACAGCTTGGTATCAGAGCCTAGGTTACATAGGTCTCACGAGTCATGAGCGGGTTTAGTAGAGTCTCGCGGATCGATACGGAGACGTCTGTATTTATCTTCGAGAGGCTGCAGAACCTTTTTATGAAAATTTCATATTCTTGAAATTCTTATCGTGCGAACTTGTTGATCCGAGTACTAGAACTTCTGCTATCCTGTTCTCTCACAGATGGTGAGGCCACGAACTACTGGACGAGGTGGACGACCACCAATACCAACCACTGAGGCCATCAGAGGCCGTGGACGCGGTCGTGGTCGTGGTAGAGGCAGAGCAGCGAGGGCAGCATCTGTTATCCACCAGCTGCCCCAGCTCAGGAACAGGCTCCAACAGCCCCAGTTCAGGCACCAGCTGTGCCTGCAGCTATTCCAGGTCTTTAGGAGACCTTGGCTCAGATTTTAACCGTTTGCACTAGCCTAGCTCAGGCGGTTTCAGCCACTACAGCCGCAACTACTTCTCAGGCCGGGGGAGGCAATCAAACTCCAGTTGCCCGTACACCTGAGCAGGTAGTGCAGGGACTTCAGATGCCGGGGGCACCTCCAGCCCAATCGGTTGCACCAGCTCAGGAGGACGTAGTACCAGTTATGCCAGACGATGAGCAACGTCATCTTGAGAGGTTTGGTAGACTCCAGCCTCCGTCATTCAGTGGTGCTGAGGGCGAGGATGCCCAAGGTTTTCTTGACAAGTGTAAGTGAATGCTCCGGACAGCCGGGATTCTTGAGTCTAGTGGTGTGGCATTTACCACATTTCAATTGACGGGAGCCGCCTTTAATTGGTGGGAAGCGTATGAGAGGCGTAGGCCGGTTGATGCAACGCCCCTTACTTGGCAGCATTTCTCCGTTCTTTTCTTAGAAAAGTATGTGCCGGAGTCCCGCAGAGAGGAGTTGCGTAGACAGTTTGAATGGCTGCTACAGGGGGATATGACTGTGTCGCAATACGAGTCAAGATTTTCTGAGTTGGCTCGACATGCTGTCTGGATGGTTCCGACTGATCGTGAAAGGATCAGGAGGTTTGTGGATGGTCTTAACTATAATCTCCGTATTTTTATGGCCAGGGAGAGAGTATTGGGTGCTACTTTCGAAGAGGTGGTGGACATAGCTCGTGAGATTGAGATGGTTCGCCGTCAGGAGCGAGAGGAGAGGGAGGCTAAGAGGCCTCGAGGATCGGGTAATTAGAGTGGTGCTCCTTCGAGGGGCCAGTTTCAGCAGGGTAGAGGCCATTCCTTCAGGCCTGCTCAGACAGCCCGTCCAGAGTATCGTGGGGCTTCTACAAGTCGTGGTTATCATGGGTCACAGCAGGGCCAGTCATCACTCAGCGCCCTTCCAGCTCATGCTCCGTCAGCCCAGGGTCCTTCTAGGCCGAGTGCATCTGTTAGAGCACCAGTGAGCTGTTATGAGTGTGGCGTGATGGGCCACATACGGAAATATTGTCCTCACAGTGGTGTTAGATCATTCCAACAGAGGGGTCAACCCTCGACTTCTGCTCCAGTTACTTTATCACCCGCCCAGCCAGCTAGGGGTGGTGGTCAGGCAGCCAGAGGTCGCCCCAGAGGGGGAGGTCGAGCAGGCGGTGGCCAGGCTCGATTCTATGCTATTCCAGGCAGGACAGATGCTAGTGCTTCTGATGCCATTATTACAGGTATTGTTTCAGTCTGCCATAAAGACGCCTCTGTATTATTTGATCCCGGTTCCACCTATTCGTATGTTTCCTCATACTTTTCGCATTATTTGAGTACGCCCCGGGAGTTTCTTGCTTTACCTGTTCATGTGTCTACCCCGGCGGGCGATATTGTTGTTGTAGACCGTGTGTATCGGTCATGTGTAGTAACTATTGGGGGTCTGGAGACCCGAGTGGATCTATTTCTACTAAGCATGGTAGATTTTGATGTTATTTTAGGCATGGATTAGCTATCTCCTTGTCGTGCTATTTTAGACTGTCATGCTAAGACAGTTACTTAGGCTATGCCGGGTATGCCGCGGATCGAGTGGCGTGGCGTGACTGATTATATTCCTGGTAGGGTGATATCATACTTGAAAGCCCAGCGTATGGTTGGGAAGGGTTGCCTTGCATACCTAGCGTTTGTGAGGGATGTTGGAGCTGAGACTCCAAGCATCGATTCTGTTCCAGTTGTGCGGCATTTTCCTGATGTATTTCCTGCAAACCTGCCGGGCATGCCACCGGATAGGGATATTGATTTTGGCATTGACCTGGTGCCGGGCACTCAGCCCATCTTTATTCCACCGTATCGTATGGCACCAGCAGAGTTGAAGGAGTTGAAAGAGAAACTTCTGGAACTCCTAGATAAGGGGTTCATTCGGCCTAGTGTGTCACCTTGGGGTGCACCAGTTCTATTTGTGAAAAAGAAAGATGGCACGATGAGAATGTGCATCGATTATAGGCAACTGAACAAAGTAACAATCAAGAACAAATATCCTTTGCCTCGTATCGATGACTTATTTGACCAGCTTCAGGGAGCACGAGTGTTCTCTAAGATTGATCTCCGTTCAGGATATCACCAGTTAAAGATTAGGGATGCAGATATTCTTAAGACTGCTTTCCGGACTAGATATGGCCATCATGAGTTTCTTGTTATGTCTTTCGGGCTAACCAATGCCCCAGCAGCGTTCATGCAGTTAATGAACAATGTATTTCGGCCTTATCTGGATTCATTCGTGGTTGTATTTAAGATGATATTCTGGTGTACTCGCGTAGCCAGGAAGAGCACGCAAAACATCTGCGGGTTGTATTGCAGAGATTGAGGGAGGAGAAGCTTTATGCAAAATTCTCCAAGTGTGAGATTTGGCTCAATTCAGTGGCTTTATTGGGGCACGTGGTGTCCAGCGAGGGTATACAGGTTGATCCAAAGAAGATAGAGGCGGTTCAGAGTTGGCCTAGACCATCCTCAGTCACTGAGATTCGTAGCTTTCTCGGGTTGGCAGGCTATTATCGCCGGTTTGTTCAGGGTTTCTCATCCATCGCATCGCCCTTGACCAAATTGACCCAGAAGGGTATTCCATTTGTATGGTCGGACAAGTGTGAGGAGAGCTTTCAAAAGCTCAAGACAGCCCTAACCACAGCTCCAGTATTGGTTCTACCATCAGCCTCAGGTTCGTATACCGTCTATTGTGATGCCTCGAGAGTTGGGATTGGTTGTGTACTAATGCAGGAGGGTAGAGTTATTGCATATGCTTCTCGTCAACTGAAGCCTCATGAGAAGAACTACCCCGTACATGATTTGGAGCTGGCTGCCATAGTTCATGCTTTAAAGATTTGGAGGCATTACTTATACGGCGTATCTTGTGAGGTGTTCACTGATCATCGTAGCCTACAACATTTGTTCAAGCAGAAGGATCTAAATTTGAGACAGCGACGATGGTTATAATTGCTCAAGGATTATGACATCACTATACTATACCATCCGGGAAAGGCCAACGTGGTGGCCGATGCTTTGAGCCGAAAGGCAGTGAGTATGGGGAGTTTGGCATACATTCCAGTTGGAGAGAGACCTCTCACAGTCGATGTTCAGGCCTTGGCCAATAGGCTTGTGAGATTAGACATCTCAGAATCTAATCGGGTATTGGCTTGCATGGTTTCTTGGTCTTCGTTATATGATCGCATCAGGGAGCGTCAGTATGACGATCCGTATTTGCTTGTCCTTAAGGACAGAGTTCGGCATAATGATGCTAAAGATGTGACCATCGGCGACAATGGAGTGTTAAGGATGCAGGGCCGGATTTGTGTCCCCAATGTGGATGAGCTACGGGAGTTGATTCTGGAGGAGGCCCATAGCTCACGGTATTCTAATCATCCGGGTGCCGCAAAGAAGTACCAGGATTTGAAGCAACATTATTGGTGGGGAAGGATGAAGAAGGATATTGTGGGATTCATAGCTCGGTGTCTCAACTGTCAGCAAGNGTTGGGAAGGGTTGCCTTGCATACCTAGCGTTCGTAAGGGATGTTGGAGCTAAGACTCCAAGCATCGATTCTGTTCCAGTTGTGCGGGATTTTCCTGATGTATTTCCTGCAGACCTACCGGGCATGCAGCCGGACAGGGATATTGATTTCGGTATTGACCTGGTGCCGGGCACTCAGCCCATCTCTATTCCACCGTATCATATGGAACCAGCAGAGTTGAAAGAATTAAAGGAGCAACTTCAGGAACTCCTAGATAAAGGGTTCATTCACCCTAGTGTGTCACCTTGGGGTGCACCGGTTCTATTTGTGAAAAAGAAGGATGGCACGATGAGAATGTGCATCGATTATAGGCAATTGAACAAGGTAACGATCAAGAACAAATATCCTTTGCCTCGTATTGATGATTTATTTGACCAGCTTCAGGGAGCACGAGTGTTCTCTAAGATTGATCTCCGTTCAGGATATCACCAGTTAAAGATTAGGGATGCAGATATTCTTAAGACTGCTTTCCGACTAGATATTGCCACTATGAGTTTCTTGTTATGTCTTTCGGGCTAACCAATGCCCCAGCAGCGTTCATGCAATTGATGAACAATGTATTTCGGCCTTATCTGGATTAGTTCGTGGTGGTATTTATTGATGATATTCTGGTGTACTCGCATAGCTAGGAAGAGCACGCAGAACATCTGCGAATTGTATTGCAGAGATTGAGGGAGGAGAAGCTTTATGCTCTCCAAGTGTGAGTTTTCGCTCAACTCAGTGGATTTCTTGGGGCACATAGTGTCCAGTGAGGGTATACAGGTTGATCCAAAGAAGATAGAGGCGGTCCAGAGTTGGCCTAGAACATCCTCAGTCACCGAGATTCGTAGCTTTCTCAGGTTGGCAGGCTATTATCGCCGGTTTGTTCAAGGATTCTCATCCATCGCATCGCCCTTGACCAAATTGACCCAGAAGGGTATTCCATTTGTATGGTCGGACAAGTGTGAGGAGAGCTTTCAAAAGCTCAAGACAGCCCTAACCACAGCTCCAGTATTGGTTCTACCATCAGCCTCAAGTTCGTATACCGTCTATTGTGATGCCTCGAGAGTTGGGATTGGTTGTGTACTAATGAAGGAGGGTAGAGTTATTGCTTATGCTTCTCGTCAACTGAAGCCTCATGAGAAGAACTACCCCGTAAATGATTTGGAGCTGGCTGCCATAGTTCATGCTTTAAAGATTTGGAGGCATTACTTATACGGCGTATCTTGTTAGGTGTTCACTGATCATCATAGCCTACAACATTTGTTCAAGCAGAAGGCTCTATATTTGAGACAGCGGCGATGGTTAGAATTGCTCAAGGATTACGATATTACTATACTATACCATCCGGGAAAAGCCAATGTGGTGGCCGATACTTTAAGCCAAAAGGCAGTGAGTATGGGGAATTTGGCATACATTCCAGTTGGAGAGAGACCTCTCGCAGTCGATGTCCAGACCTTGGCTAATAGGCTGGTGAGATTAGACATCTCAGAATTTAACCGGGTGTTGGCTTGCGTGGTTTCTCGATCTTCGTTATATGATCACATCAGGGAGCGTCAGTATGACGATCCGCATTGCTTGTCCTTAAGGACAGAGTTCAGCATAATGATGCTAAAGATGTGACCATCGGCGACGATGGAGTGTTAAGGATGCAGGGTCGGATTTGTGTCCCCAATGTAGATGGGCTACGGGAGTTGATTCTGGAGGAGGCCTATAGCTCACGGTATTCTATTCATCCGGGTGCCGCAAAGAAGTACCAGGATTTGAAGCAACATTATTGGTGGAGAAGGATGAATAAGGATATTGTGGGATTCATAGCTCGGTGTCTCAACTGTCAGCAAGTAAAATTTGAACACCAGAGGCCGGGTGGTTTGCTTCAGCAGCTAGCTATTCCCGAGTGGAAATGGGAGCGGATCACTATGGACTTTGTTGTTGGATTCCCACGGACTTTGAAGAAGTTCGATGCTATTTGGGTGATTTTGGATCGGCTGGCCAAGTCCGCACACTTCATTCCTATGTGTACCACCTATTCTTCAGAACGGTTGGCAAGGATTTATATCCGAGAGATTGTCCGGCTGCATGGTGTTCCAGTTTCTATCATTTCAGATAGAGGTACTCAATTCACTTCGCAGTTCTAGAAAGCCGTGCAGAGGGGGTTAGGTACTCAGGTGGAATTCAGCACAATATTTCATCCTCAAACGGATGGGCAGACCGAACGTACCATTGAGATACTGGAGGACATGTTACGTGCATGTGTTATTGATTTCGGAGGCTCATGGGATGAGTTTCTACCTCTTGCAGAATTTGGTTATAACAACAGCTACCAGTCAAGTATTCAGATGGCTCCGTATGAGGCTTTGTATGGGAGACGGTGTAGATCTCCGGTTGGTTGGTTCGAGCCCGGCGAAGCCAGGCTATTAGGGACTGACTTGGTTCGGGATGCTTTAGGGAAGGTGAAAATAA
>MCJB01003961.1:0-24111 GCA_002018475.1 Nicotiana obtusifolia
AAGGTGAAGAGGTGTGTTCCCTTTTTCATTCTTTTGTTTTAAGATACGCAATCGATTTTCCTTTGGTATTTTAGCTACCATATCCTTAATACAATCAAGATGAGTTTGCTGTAAAGAGTCTTCTCGACGAGGATGGTAAGAAGAGATAGCTAAGTGAAGAACAGTATCTTCAGATTTAGTGAGTTTGGATTCTTGGGCAAGCTTGTCGTTGATGTACAGTCGCTTAACTTCTGCCCACCTATTCCCCATGCAGGCTTGAAATAGTTGTTCTCTAGTTCTTTGTTTCTCCTCTTCTCCCAACTCATCGGAAGGTTGTCCGATTCCTAGTGCTGTAGTCTGTGGTTGAATTTCTTGTTTTCCTCTTTCGCTCAACCCACCAGAAGGATCCATTCTCACTACTTGTTATAACTGCAGATTGTGTTTGATGCCTCTCACCAGTCACCAATGGCTTTAATTTATACTGCTAGGAGGGGCATATTGTTGAGAAATATTTGTTCACAAGCCTCTATACTGGTGCATGTGTAATGGCTTTCTAATACCCAAAGTATTAAAGAATCTAATGTTTCTACACTCATGGTGGTGTAAAATAATTTTTATTCTATCATATCACCTAAAAAATAGTTACTAATAGCTAGAGGCGGACCCAAGATTTGAAGGTCGTGGATGTACTTTTTAATTCAACCAAAATCTGCTTTATATATAGGGTGCCCACTATTAATATATCACTATTTTCTAAAAACATATACATGTATTCATGGAATTTTTGCTTGACCCCTCTACCTATTGCATAGGTCCGCCTCTGCTAATAACTGTTCATAATAAGTGAGCTGAATTTATCTCTTATACCAGACTTTAACACTATCAGCTTAATTTAATCTTTTATTACATATGATTACTTTATTTCTAAGTTGATAAATACTTTTTAAGTGTTATTGTAGTCCGTTACATGCTGTATGTCACTTTGACCTTGATGGGGTAGGAAAAAAGTCTTATGCCGTCAGTGTATGTCACTTTGACCTTGATGGGGTAGGAAAAAAGTCTTATGCCGTCAGTGCACATAAGTTAAAACTCTAGGTGAAATTGGTGATATGAAAGTAAAACAGGTGATCTCTTACCACGGGTTTGAAGACATGATTATGTAAAATTTTCATATATTGTCAGGTACGTCTTACAGTTGATTTTAGGTGAATTGATAGTATAATTTTATACATATTGTCATTGCATATAAGTTAAATCCGATAATAGGTGTTGGACAAAATCACGAAAATATTTGTTGCCTAATTAACTTTTGACGGCAGAAAAGCAAAAAAGTACGTTGAATACAATGGAAATTATCGGAATGCCTTATAGTTTTTCACTGAAAGATTCCTAGTGCAGACTAAAAGCTCGCATGACTTCTTTTATGTGAAACTGTGCGGCAAACTTATCTAAAAGTTTAAATTGTTAAAGAGCATACATTTTAGTTTACTTATGGCTTAAACACACGCTTTCATCACATGAAATTTTGTTGTGATAATGGGTGGCGATGAGATTTGAACCTGGGACATTTGTCTGCTATTATATCATATTGAATTGTGTGACAATCTTATCTAAACGTTTAAGCTGTTGAAGATGGTATACTTTCTATTTACTTAATTTTATCTTCTAACATTGTTAAGTGTTCTACATTGGTTGAAGATATGAGTTTGTCGTCTTCGACAATTGTGATGGAATAAAAAAAAGGGCAGTCTGGTGCACTAAGCTTCTGCTATACCACAAGGGTCTATCATATATATGCATTTACCCTGCATTTCTACAAGAGGCTGTTTTTACGGCTCAAACTCGCCTCCTGATCACATGACAATCGTGATGGTATACTTTCTATTTTCTTAATTTTATCTTCAACATTGTTAAGTGTTCTATATTGGTTGAAGAAATGAATTGTTGTTTCCGACAATCCTCGCATTACGAGTTACTTGTTAGGGATGAGTTAGGTCCGATGTTATTTTTTTTACACTTTTGTCATGCAAAACCCAAGGGTAATCTCCTATCTCTTTGAAGTCAAGACCTCTAGTCATTTGTTCCCTTCTTGCTGCTATCGCCAAAGCATCTCTCTTTTGGCTTTTGATTTTATAGTACACTAGAATTGCTACTCCAGTAGAAATTCTTTTATTCTTTGTCCTGCTTGAATCATAAGTCTTTCTTGCATTTTCATCTTATTGTCTTATTATAATAAGTTGTTACTGATTTTGCTTCGATATTCTTGTAACTTGATAGCTGGTGTTACTGCTTGTTGCTACCGTTCAATTTTTATCTTTCTTTGAGTCGAGAGTTTATTCAAAACAACCTCTCTACCTTTTCAAGATAAGGGTAAGGTCTGCACACACACTATCCTCTTCCGACGATACTGGTTTAACCTCAGAATGATCTAATCACTCTACTCGTCTAATAAAATATTCTCCTTTGTGATTGCAACTTACAAGATTACATTAGTATAATCTTGGACCGGTGGAATTCGAGAAAGTCTTTTCCAGTAAGAGTTGAAAAATACAAAGATTTTTTATATTATATCTATTGACAAGAACCATATAAAAATAAAAATTTGTTGGTTGACAAGTATCAATATGCAAATTGTGTGACTCGTGAATTTCATGGGATTACTTTTTTCTTTTAATTATTTATTTTTTGTCTTTTATTTTGTAAATCCATAATGTGGCTGGGCCAAAACTAGATTTTGGACATGAAATATGCATTTTATTTGGCATATTCTGCTCAAATGTAATGCTATTCTCCTTTTAGTTTCTTTCACTACATTTTCCTTTACTCTAAGTATCTTAAATGTCGAGTTTGAACGCTTTGGCTGCACTTTTTTTTCCTGTGACGTTAGTAATTATTTTCTTGTATTTCTAGAGTTTACCTTTTTTGTCTGCGTAAAGGGTTAGGAACATCTATTTTATCTGCAATTTAGCTTTTTTTAACCAAGGAGGCAAAGGATATAAATGTGTTTGAATAGAAATTGGATAATGTTTTGACGACACTTTTGAGCAGTTTGATAATAAATATTCAGGGTTGATTAATTAGTGATAATCTGAAGTTAAGAGTTGAGATAACTGCGGAAAAAATGATTTTCCTTCCAAAAAGTCATTTACCATCTTGTGAGAAAAATTTGTTCTGGCAATTAAACAGCAAAATATTAATTTAAAAGCATTCTGGTGTATAAGGCATTTTGCGTTCATGCAGGGCTGGGAGAAAGGTCGCATAATAGCTGTTTTTACGGTTCTAGCTCGTGATCTATAAGTCACGGGAGATAATTTCATCGTTGGTTCAAGGTTCCCTTCAAACAGCAAAATATTACTGTAATTAATTTTTGGATAAACATTTTATGTCATTCCAAACATATGGAGCTCAGAACTCTCAATATTCACTTGCTTCTTTTCCCTTTAGAATGTCCATAGGTTAACTTCATTTTAGTAACCTCTTCTTTTTTACAATTCTTGATATGAAAGGAAAGAATAAATGAAGTTGTTGAAAGCAAATGATTAGTAATATTGAAGGACCCGTAGCGGATGTAGCTCTTCGGTAGTAATTTTTTTTATGCGACACGGGCAGTCTGGTGCAAAAAATATTTCGGCATTTATGTAGGATCTGAGGAAGCACCCAAGAAATGTGTTGTAGAGAACCCATCATAACGTATCTAATTCTAACTCACCACTCGTGTATGTACAAGAAGCTGTAATTCTAATGCAAACACAATACTTCTAAATGGTCATGCAAAGACAATACATTGAAAGTTTTCGGTTATTAAAACCAAAAGTTATCGAGATGGTTATTTTGCACAAAAAAATAAAAAAGAAGCAGCATAATACTACACTTTTTAGGGTGGTTTTTTAACTTTTGCTCTCCGCTTGTCCTATGGACAGAAAATTAAAGTCAAGAGTTAAAAGTATTGCTCATGAGTCAATCGAGGATAATACTAATTAAACTTAAAGTCCTACCATTTATCTTGAGGGTTATTTGTGTACTTCAACCACTATTTTGGTTAAACCAAAAGTCACCCAAATACATTGCTGTTTATGGACCAGTTGCATCTAAGTCCAAGCCAAAATTGGATAGTTGAAGAGAGGCATAACACGGGGAACTTGGAGTTTGGAATTGCTTATTCATTGCGCATTTGAATTATTTTTGGTCCTAATTAAGTGTCCTCTTATATTTGATTATTTGATAGCCTCGACCCCCTGATCAATCTCACCTAATGAAGATGAGGGCCATGTTGTCACGTGAGTTTTTTGTTCATGTGGCATGTTGAGATCAAAAGGTCTCTTAAAATGATCGAGAAAAAGAATTAAATCATATTCAAGAATAACGTAAAAAGAAAGTTTATAGTAAACCCACCCCACCCCCCTCTCTATATACACTAAAGTTAGAGGTTACGTAACCAAAAAAAGATGCAAAACCTAGTAGATGACAAAAACAGATCATCCAAGCTGTGTTTGATATCTTAAAAGCAAAAAAGCAAAGAAAGAGAGAACACCAAGTATGTGTGTTCTTGATCTTGTAATAACCTTCAGCCAAATGTAAATGGATACATCCTTAGTTATAAATATTGGGATCAGATTATTTTCAATGAAGTGCGTCTAATATAATGTCCATATCCAAAGATGGCATCCTACTTATTTGATCAAGACCATCATTTTCTAATAACCCTTCTTGAATCTTGACCATATTCCATGTACATAGTAATACATTAATTATACATATATAACACATAATTTATGTATATATCATACTTCAACCGGTTATTTATAATTCAAATGATTAAGTGAGCGGCTATTTGGGTTAATTCTCTCTTCCAAATTACCAGCAGAAATGGCTCTTATTTTCGACTCGAGAAGGGCTGCTATTGTACCATGCATGGAGTTATTAGCCTTTAAATGATACTTCAAATTTGGGAAGTTGAAATGTGCATAATATCTACATTGTATCGATCTTAACTTGTTTGGTATTGATGTCGTAATGCTATTTTTCTTGGTTCGAAGAAGTCTCGAGTCTCGACATGCCTCAAATACTTCCTCTATGTTTTGCTATTAGGTAGTGTTTGGTCAAGGAAAATACTACTAAAGTACTATGTATCCAAAGGACCAAAATTTAACATCCCATTACTTTTTATTTTTATTTTACATGCTTTAAATAATGTCCATGATGTGCAAAGTATAGAAACATCAAGCATAGACTATGTATCTCTCTTCTTTATAACATTGCAATTATTTTCAATATAGATATGTCAAGCATGGCTATTAGTTATTATATTAACCTAACCAATACATGACACACACACATATCTAACGAACTCAAACAAAATGCGGACTATGAAGAGCCAAAGCAACGAAAACAAAATTGTTCCCGAAGTGGAATATGCACACTTACGGACTTTAATTTGTCTGTTGGTAAAAGATCTTTTTTTTTATGCTTCAAATTTTGGTTTCTAGCAAAATTGAGGTAACATCTACAAAAGATCATTGTTGTTCTAGAAATTGAGGCATTCTAGAATCAATTCTTTCTCTATTCCCTCTTTGTGGTCTCTAATACCGAGTTACTCATGATCTGAAAAAAAAGATCATTACTTTTGCTGTGCTTTGAAAGATCAACATACATGACCATATAATAGCTATGCTTGCAAATGAAAGATCAACATACATGACCATATAATAGCTATGCTTGCAAATGTGCAGTGCAAAGTATAGAACGAGTTCTAAGTCCAATGGTGAAACTCCCACGTATTTGTTAGTCCGTCTTCTTATCAGGTTCATCAATGGCAGCCAGTCTTTCAACTAGGGGAGGGTGAGAGTAATGATAGGCTGAATACCAAGGATCTGTGTTCATAGCTGACAATTTAGGCCCTACAAAAAGAAAAAAAGAGAGAAAGTTGATCTGTTCATCTTTGTGGAATTTGAATGGTACTTCCAAAAGTTTGGTGCTTTTGACCTTATCTATGCTGTTCTTTTTCAAATTTTAAGTGTAATCACCATGTTGTTCTTGCATCATCTGTTCCTCGAGCAAAGAAGTAATAGTATGAAAGTTGTGTTTCAGGGCATGTCAAAGAAAAGGCGTTCTCGAAGTGTTTCTGTAGGAATGCAACAAAGCTCTTTGAGGCATGGTAAATCTGTCACACCTCCTTTCGTACACACCCAAGGAGTATATAAAGGAGTTTTTCCAATTAAAGTGACATTATTCGAAATGAGATTATTTGTTTAATTTTATCAGAGTCGCCAAATATTTATTAGTGTCCCAAATTACCAGTTTTATCCCAAATCGAGGAAAATTTTGACTTTCCTTGTGAAGTTTGCGAATCAGAAATTCTGAGTAAGGAATTCTGTTAACACGAGGGAAGGTGTTAGGCACCCTCGGATTCCGTGGTTCTAGCAAAGTCGCTTAAATATTATGATCGGCCTATTATCTAATTTTAAAACACGTTTATAGCCTATGGTATATTTAACTTTAATCGCTTTTGCGATTATTGGAGAATTGCAACATTAATTAAAATATGTCACGGACCACGTCACATAAATGCACTCGTGATCCGTAACACATTTTAATTTAACATTGAGATTTGGATTTGGGTTACATAAATACACACCCGATTTTAGGAAATTGAGTTATTAAAATAACGCGCCTAAAGCAACCACACATTTTAACTTTTCGAGGGCCATGAAATTCACTGAATAGCACGCCTCGATTTTTTAAGGATTTTAGTATCTATTAACGAGGGCCATGCATTTTAAAATTTTATTTGGTGCGGCGCACCTCAAATTATTTGAAAACTTTTATTATTTGAATTTATTAAAATCAAGTCACCTAAAAAGCACCCTCGAAATTGACATTGTTACTATGTCAGAGGAACCGTACCATAGTCGCAATGTTTGTTAATCGCGCCTGAAAGCAAGCTACGAAAATTTAAGGCATTTAAGAATTAGTACTTCTAAATTTGTATTTAACTATTACGAGGGCCATAGGTGATCGTTGTTATTTGTATAGCTCACCTCTATTAAGAAGAAAAATGGGCTAGCTTATTAAGAAGAAAGATGGGCCAGCTATGTCATTTATGAGGCTGGGCCTGGCATGACCAAGTCCTTTGGCCCAAAACCTGCTAAAAGAAACTGGTTCAATACTCTACTCTAAATCCAGTTGACCGAACGATCTTATTACTTTTTATAATTCCAAAACCCCAAATCTTTCGCTTAATCTCCAAAATTGTGCATCACAGGTTTCATCATAGTTTCCTTTAAACTGCTAACAAACAGAAAATGACTTTAATCAATTTGTGCAAATTCCGAACAGAAAAAGAAAGAGGAACGAAAAGTTAATAAATAAATTAAAAAAGAAAAAACTCAAACATTCAGTACATATTCACAAAGACAGTTCCGCTCATATCCTTGTGGCAAAAGAAAAACATGATTTCAATTTCCACAAACTTAAACACTTCCAAAAGTTAATCATTAAATGAACTAAATAATCAAACTCATATAGCATGATAAAACAAATTTAATATACTTTTCACATATTACATAAATCAAAGTAAGAATCGATTCGAGAATACAGTGAAAAACCAAACCTTAACTGCTGAGAAGAAAATCGGATCAAAACAAAAGAGACCGACGAACCGGAGTTGTGAGCGAGAACCTCGAACTCGACTCAAACGGAACGGAATACCACCGTAACCGACCTCGACAATGGATATTTTCGTGTATGGTTTTAGTGACTGTTTTTGGGTGAAGTTCCAGCTCGTTGTTGGGCTGTTTTTGCTGGTGATTGGGGTGGATTTCGAGGGTATTTTAAGGCTGCTTTCGACTGATTTTAGGCAGTGTTCATGCTGTTCTTTTGTGAAGTTTTTGGGAGCATTTTCATAGTTGGATTTTGGAGCTGTTTTAATGGTGGAGTTGGCAGTACTTTGAGCTCCGTTTTGAGTGATTTACAGCTACAAAGGGGTATTATTTCGTTGGTTTTTATGGCTTTAATAATGAAGGAAAAGTGAAGCGATGGTCAACTGGAGGAGAAGATATTGCAGTAGTGAGTTTACATAACTACTTTAATAGAAGGAAAAAAAAGAAAATGATTTATGGGTGGATTGTAGTGAATTCGCTGGTTTAATGGTAAATTTACACCGCTAAAATGGTAGTCTTAGGCAGAGAAAATGAGTGAGGCACGAAGACTAATCGGTAAGCAGTGGCGGATCCAGGATTTTAAGGTCGTGGGTGTTTACTTTCTGGCCATATAAAAAAATTGGTTCATGCAAGTATATTTGTGCACTCTATTCTCACCTCTTAACTAAAGCACCCATAAGATTTTTTGTTTAATGGGTGCTTGCTAGTTCTTTATATCAATATTCTCTGTATTTTCTATATAATTATACAGAGTTTGCGTCGGGGTTAATGGGTACTTCATCACCCGGTACGTAGAACGTGGATCCGCCCCTGTCGGTAAGGAGTGTTGCGGCGCCTAGGTATTTCTCTGTCTCGTGCTCCTCTGTTCTCTGAGCTCTCACTGTCCGCCCCCTTCCTCTCGTCACTCTATCTATTTATTAATCTTTTTTTTTTTTGTTTTTTCATTCCATCTTCATTTTTCAGATATGTTCCTTTCTCTCTCTATTCTGTTTTCTTTGTTTTCTCGTTTTCAGTGCCACTCCTCTCAATTGTAAAGTGTGCGGGTTCAGGTGAGAGTTGTGCCAAAATCTGTTACTAAGGATAGGAGGAATTTTTGACATGTGGCAATTTTTGTTTGATTCTCTTTTTCTTTTTATTTTTTTTGAAGATAAATCAAAAATACGACACTAATATTTTAAACTACAAAAAATATAAGAAACTATTAATTTTTAATTTTATCAAATAAACCTACTAAAAATTGAAATAAAGCATACAATATCAAGATTAAACTTAGCAAATATTTACATATAAAAAAGTGATAAAAAATTCAAATATAGTCAAAAATTAAGTGGTCACAGCTGCCCCTCTTTACTTGAAAATATGAAGAATTTTTAGGCAAAGACAAGGTGAGTCATCTGACTAATTTTTGACCAAATCGTTATTCAAAAAGAGAAAATAAACAAATGAAAAGGTACAACTGAGTCCTGGTTTCGGACAACCTACATATCCCAGGTCATAAGGGAATCAGCTCGTGTGTAGTTCAAGGAAAATGGTGGAATGGTGAGTTCGAGAGTCGAGTGAGGTTTCGTCGAGGCTCCGGCCCGTTGTTCTGTTACTAAATCAAAATCAAAATCTAAAGAAGCTAAACAAGCCTATCAGCTATGAGTTACAAGATTCCTATCCATAAGTCTTCTAGAGTCTTGAATGGTTTTTCATGTAGACTTTTGATTTGAATCTTGATGCTCGTCAGCTGTAGGTGCTGGTTCTTTCTTCAACTTTCGGATCAAGGCGGGGCATGTGAATCTTATGACTTCAATTAAATTTTGAGCAGATCGCATCCTTGCCATTGCAGCATTTGAATTTACTTCTTTTTTGTTCTTTTCTTCTTTTCTTTGTTCTGGATTGAAATTCATTCTTTTGGTCATCCCGAACTCTGTGCCTCGAGGGAAAACCTGCTCAGACACCAAACCAAATCAAGCGAGCAAAATTATCCTGCCCCAGTTCCATTTGAGAAAAACTTGTGAGGTCCACGTGTAATGCCGAGGATAAAAACAAAGATTTTGGGTTATGCCAAAGAGGTCCAGGGGTTATGCCGGGATGAAAGGAAAGATCTTTGGGTTATGCCAAAGAAGTCCACGGGTTATGCCGGCGGAGGTCCACGGGTTATGCTGGGGATGAAACAAAGATCTTTGGATTATGCCAAAGAGGTCCACGGGTTATGCCGGGGATGAAAGGAAAAATCTTTAGGTTATGCCAAAGAAGTCCACAGGTTATGCCGGTGATCCACGAGTTATGCCGGGATGAAGGAAAAGACCTTTGGATTTTCTTTGTTTTCTCGTTTTTCGTGCCACCCCTCTCAATTGTGAAGCGTGTGTTCAGGTGAGAGTTGTGCCAAAATCTGTTACTAAGGATAGGAGGAATCATTGACATGTGGCAATTTTTGTTTGGTTCTCTTTATTTTTTTATTTTTTTAAGATAAATTAAAAATACTACACTAATATTTTATACTATAAAAAATATAAGAAACTACTAATTTTTAATTTTATCAAATAAATCTACTAAAAAGTAAAATAAAGAATATAATATCAAGATTAAACTTAACAAATATTTACATACAAAAAAGTAATAAAAAATTTAAATATAGTAAAAAATTAGGTGATCACGAAATCTATTTGGCGATTACTACAATTTTTTCCCTTGTGACATCATAAAACTTTGAACTGTCAATTTACCGATAAACAAAATACAGGGGTTCAAATGGTTCTGAACTTGGAGTTCCTAATATTGAGCCTCGAATCTTCCACCACAGTTGCTCCTATCCGAGGAAGACAATCCAATTAATGCCCCATCTTGTTTTCTGAAGAGATGTTGTGCAGTTATTTGGGAACAAGTTTTGCTGGGCAAACGGCCTCTCTAAAGCATGCAGCTGACGGTATTAATGTGCAACCGCTGAGGACAAACTGGGATTGATCCTCTATTATATAATATGAAAGATTATGAGTAAGAAGGCACAACAATTGTTATCTTTTCACTGCTGGTAACAACTTATTACTCTGCTATTTATTGACCTTTACCCAGTGTTCAGATGTAAGGTCCCTGTTGTTAAACCTCTGCTGTTTCTTCCATCTTTTGTGGATCAGTAGATAGTAAAGCACTGAATGTTAGCTACTGAACAAAAAGTTTTATGTTTTCTTTCTAATAATATTAGTGGACATGTTGAACAAGTACTTTACCTAATAATTCGTCTCCCAAAAACACAGCCATATCACAAATGACCCAAGACCCAAGTTACTGCTTGAGTAGGAAACATGCATCCCCTCTCTCTCTCTCTCTCTATATATATATATATATATATATATATATATATATATATATATATATATATATATATATATATATATATGTATATACATACATATATATATGTATATACATACATATATACATACATACATATACACACATATATGATGTGTGTTCTATTGTTCCATATGCTTTATTCATCGACTATACCACAGGTTCAACGATCTGTTAGCAGTGGTTAACATATTATGAGACAAATGTTGGGAATAAATCCCCTATGGAGATAATATTCAGAGTAATAAAGATGGAATAATAATGTAACACGGAGATACGATAATTAACAAGAATAAAAGAGTGACAACGACACCAAGATTTTTACGTGGAAAACCCTTTTGAATAAGGGGAAAAACCACGGCCCAAGACGAGCAACTGATTTCACTATAGCAAGGAATTTTACACTTTGTAGATCCGAGTAAAATACTCACCACAACAACGCTCAAAAGAAATAACACTCTTTTGATATTCTCATCTTACTACAATATCGCTCACTCTCTATTTTTCCTCACAGACTTGTCTGTGAAACCTCACTCTTTCTTCTTCTCTTTGTTGGTGTATAGAAATGAGAGTTTAAGCTCTCCTTTTATAGCCAAAGCCTCACTCTCTAAAGCCTACTATATTTGATAATTTGTACACACTTTTTCCTTTTTTTTTTCAATGTCAATAAAGTTGGCTACCAACCAAAGATATTCAACAAAGTTGGCTACCAACCAAAGATATTCAACAAAGTTGGTTACCAACCAAAGACATTCAACAAAGTTGGCTACCAACCAAAGAAATATTGAATGAGATGGAACTTATCAACAAAGACCACAATTTAAAAGAATCTGGTTAAAGAATAATACTTTAGAGGAACCACACCAGCTTGGTAGATTAGTCCCTCTTAACATGTTCCGCTTCTATTTTTGCATAGGCCGGTTGTTGCAACATTCCTTTTGCTATTTAAACTCCTGTGTCTTTATTAGGGTCTGCTGAATATCTTGTCCTCTCCTTTTTCTTAATTAGTTGAATTTGCTTGGGTTCTAAAGTTTACTGAAGAACATTGATTTCTTATCCATATTTGGTTAAAGTTTGAGCGAGGTAGCCTAAGAGTAATCTTTTAATTTGGATTTACTCATAAGTGAATGAAAATTGAACCTTGAAAACCTGAGCCTTTTCTTCTTCCGAATAAGGATTACAAACACATACATTTTTTGCACTATCTAGACAGGGAAACCTTTTCTGGAATTCCACATTTTTTGAAACACAACAACCCAGTCTTATTTGGAAAACTAAAGTAAACGTTCATCTCTTGTTCCTTCTCTTTACCTTCTTTCTTCTGATCTGAGCTACTTGCACCTGAGGACTCGGTATAAAACACCTTATAGCTACGAAGTGGTAGCTGTTGGACGTATGACCTTATGAGATCAACATAGAGAGGGAATTGATTAAATGCAAAAAACACCACAGGTGTGCATGTCACCCCGTATATTTGAAATGCTGCTTTCCTTAAGTTATCCTGGAGGACAAAGAAATGCGCAGCGCAGAATGAGACCAAGATAGCAGTTATTGATGCAAAAAGCGAAGTTAATCCTAGGAGCAACTTTCTTGGCAAGTCTTTCTCGAAATCACTGTGTTGGCATCGAGATGTGAGGATAGCTAGAAAATACACCAGGGCCGTGACAGAGAAGCAAAGAGAAACAAGTGATGAGATAGAAAATACTGAAAAAGCAGGTTCACTTCCATGGTATGGACGGCCATGATCATCGGCTCCGCCTGGGATTGCAGAAGCTGTAGCAAATGCAACTGTAGCAATCAGTGCTGCAACGACAGAGAACGACTTTGAGGTTGTGACAAGCCACTCAGTGCCATCTTTGAGTAACTTTGCATGCGTCTCTCTGAAGATCTCTCTTGGTGTCTGACCTTTTTTATTATAACGGACGTATGATTGCTTTGGCAAAGTTTGCTTCACATACTGCATTATGATGGATAAAATTCTTTTAACGTATCTAAGTTTAATCCTTACTGATATAAAAAAGGATGGTTGTTAGAGATCTCTTACCTTGTACCACTTCCTTTCGCCTTGCAACTGTAACGCAGTACCAGGGATGCGCCACAACTCGTGCTTCTGAAACAATGCAGCCAAGTGTACTGCATTGTTTTCTTGTTTGTCCACATGATTAAACACGCGCTCTGGATACTTTTGTCCTATTAACCAGTTATAGACGGCTGTTTGCCTATGCTCTACAGCCAAAAGCAAGATATTCTTCTCGTCAGAATCCGTATCTTGAATGGCTATTGGGAACTTTTTAAGGATCTTCTTCACCATCTCTACGATACCCATCTTTGATGCCACCAATAGGGGTGTCGCCTTGGTCTTCGACAACTCTGTATTTAGAACTGTAGTTACCAGTTCATCTACCCATCAAAAAAAAAAAGAGAACTATAGTCACTAGTTGCTTTTAGGGAACATATAGCTTCAAAGAAATTTGATCCTAACTTGGAATTTTAGAACAAAATTTACAGCATTTTGACGTAATAGATTTTGAGATTTTAAAATTGCAGAATCTTGATGACAAAGAACAAAAGTTTTCAGTGCCACACAAGTATGACCAGAAAGAGATGAGAGATTCTTTACCAGACTTGATATCATCTTTCTTTTTGTTATCTGTGCTTGAGGTTGCTGGTTGCTTGATCTGCGCAATGTTACTAGTTTCTTCTGCTTTTTCTAAATTAATATCTGTTGGAGGAGGTGCTGGAGGAGGTTTTCCAATTTGCTTATAGAGGTCTTGATCATAGAGGTTCTTGTCTTCAGGCTTCTCCCCGGTATTTTCATAGAATTTGTAACTTTCTTCTTTCTCAATCATCAACTTCAAAATTTTAACAGCCCATTGATGTTGCTTCTTCTTTACCTCTAATTTCTTTATCCTTTGGAGTCCTGCATGCAACAAGATTTGAGACCTTATGACATGATGTGGAAAGAAAAGAACAGAAAAGAAAAGGCTAACTAGTTAAAGTTTCATAAACAAATTTAAAATGTGAAAAAGGATAGGATTGCTGAAGAATCATTTTTAAGGGTCTAGTCTTTGCATCCAAGGATAGTGGAAGTTAAGAATCATGAAGTCTCGGGTTAAGTTCCCAGCGGAGGCAAAAAACTCTAAGTGATTTCTTTCCATATATTCAAGTCTTGATGGACAGAATTACCTGGTATTTGTTGCTAGTGGGAGATAGCAGGTATCTCATAAATTTAGTCTAGGTGCGTGTAAGTTGGCTCGGACACCACTGTTATTTAGAAAAAGAATTTTTTTTGGGGGAGGGGGGAGGGGTGGTTCGTCAAACTACATTCTTTCTTACGAAATATATGCATGATTGAAGAGAAATGTTTTAAGAAAATCTTACCAGTACCCATTACGATTAGCAAAATCTTCATTAGAAATTTGAGGAAATTGATAAAGGTGGTGTAATTGGCTGGAAATAAGTTGCCATTTCTCTTCCCTTCAGCTGAAATTCGAGAGATTAGTTGTTAGCACAAATATGTTGGAGAATTTCTTGCATTTTTTTTTTATCATCGCTCTTCACCTAGAAAATGTTCACATAAGCTGGAAACAAGTTAGCTCAATGATTTGATTTCAATTATTGGAAGCTAAAGAATACTCTAAAACAGAATAAGCAACGAAAAGCTTTTCTAAAAGAAAAGTTGAAGGAAATATATTTTGAAAATGGCATGTAAAGAATTATTGGTGTAACCATATGAAGAAGCTCAAGAAGCAACACACATGCATACATACACTCTTCTTGTTTTAATTAGTGTGCTACTAATCCTCGTGATAAAAATCATATACCATAGATCTCTTGCTTCTTAAGTAACCTGCTTAAGTCGACATAATCTGAAAGGTTTGTACGTAATCACATACCTGGAGACTTCTTGTCTTGATTCACATTAGTTACTCCAGTAGTCACTGGAATAGAGAAGAGAATCAGTCTTTGAACGTGTAAAATTCTTAGGTACAAAGTGTCATCAATGCACTCCTGATGAGATGCTCAAATCTTTTGGTTAGTTCATTTTTCAAAAGAGATTGGTCTACTTCCTAATATTGATATAATGAGTTAATAAACTGGAAGGTTCCTGCGTAATCAAATGCACCTTATCTTCTTGATTATTTGTATGCATATTCTGATGATTTGTATTTAGTTATCATCATAGTTAAGGGTAACATTTAATTTCAACTGCAGTGTATACATGTGTATGCATTCACCTGGAATTGGGGGATTCTCAGGATCATCTTGATTGCCTTTGTGCGAAGAAAACAGAAAATCAAGTTAGTACTAGTAAGAGTTTTCCTCATGAAAATATATTATATATCATAGTTTCTGTCTTCTAGCTGCTTAAGTAACCAGGTTAAGTCCATATAACCTGAAAAGTTTATTACATAGTCACGTACCTGGAGACTTCTTATCTCGCTTCTCATTAGTTTCTTCAGTAGGAGCTGGATAGAAATGAGAATTAGTCTTTGACAATGTAAAATTCTTAGGTACAGAATGCCAACAGGACTCTCCTGAGGCGCTCGAACCATTTGGTTAGTTCATTTTCAAAAAGATATTGATCTATTGGTTAACTCAACATGAATGGAATCTCTTACCTTTAGACTTGTTTGCTTGCTTCCCGATTCCCTTAATGTAATCTAGATAGAGCAGAGAATCAGTCTTGGTAATGTAAAATTCTTAGGTAAAAAGTGCCAAAACAGTCACTCAAACACTTTGTTAGTGCATTTTCAAAAGGAGATCGGTTTAGTGTAAAATTCTCGTTTTGATTTGAGTGTTTGGCATTTCCTCCCTAACAATTTTTGTACAAGTATAATGTACGATATAGATTAAATATAGGACATTGATCATGTGCGGTAAATCTAACCACCGAGAAAATTTGCAGTCCCATTCCAAAGTAGTTCCAAGAACACCACAAGTGTTTGGTAGTTATCTGGGAGTTTCCAGTTATCTGGGAGTCTACGATATCTGTCTTCTATGTCTTCAGTTTTATATTTCTCTATCTTTAGCCCTTCGACAGTTATGCCTGGACAAAAAGAACCCCGATATGTGTTGGTGCATTTAAATCCTTGTTAAAAGGGCTTATCTATGCCAATTTTTGACCAAAAAGACTAGAGATACTTACAGTAGTAGATAATGCTATCTATGTACCGAAAATGGCTTCCACTTTTGAATACTTGAGGCATCCTAGATAGAAAGTGTAGAGGAGACATGCCCTCTGAGTTTAAACGGTTGACAAGTCGCTCATAGCGCTTTATTATCTGAAAAGCCAACTCTGTTACCAGAAAATTAAGTTGTTAATATCACTATCCCACAAGAAAGAAGACATCGTATACAAACTTATGTAACAAAATGTTTGATAATTAATAAGAAAAGGGGATTTGGCTCTTACTAAAGTACTCGCCAGAGATAGCTGCGTGTAGAATGTTATCCCCATCTCCCCTCCTGCAAAGTACAATTGGATCCTTTCCGCTCTTTTCTTTTTNTGATTCACATTAGTTACTCCAGTAGTCACTGGAATAGAGAAGAGAATCAGTCTTTGAATGCGTAAAATTCTTAGGTACAAAGTGTCATCAATCCATAGATCTCTTGCCTCTTTAGTAACCTGCTTAAGTCGACATAACCTGAAAGGTTTGTACGTAATCACATACCTAGAGACTTCTTGTCTTGATTCACATTAGTTACTCCAGTAGTCACTGGAATAGAGAAGAGAATCAGTCTTTGAATGCGTAAAATTCTTAGGTACAAAGTGTCATCAATGCACTCCTGATGAGATGCTCAAATCATTTGGTTAGTTCATTTTTCAAAAGAGATTGGTCTACTTCCTAATTTTGATATAATGAGTTAATAAACTGGAAGGTTCCTGCATAATCAAAATGCACCTTATCTTCTTGATTATTTGTATGCATATTCTGATGATTTGTATTTAGTTATTATCATAATTAAGGGTAACATTTAATTTCAACTGCAGTGTATACATGTGTATGCATTCACCTGGAATTGGGGGATTCTCAGGATCATCTTGATTGCCTTGGTGCGAAGAAAAAAGAAAAATAAGTTAGTACTAGTAAGAATTTTCCTCATGAAAATATATTATATATCATAGTTTCTGTCTTCTAGCTGCTTAAGTAACCTGGTTAAGTCCATATTAGTCACGTACCTGGAGACTTCTTATCTCGCTTCTCATTAGTTTCTTCAGTAGGAGCTGGATAGAAATGAGAATTAGTCTTTGACAATGTAAAATTCTTAGGTACAGAATGCCAACAGGACTCTCCTGAGGCGCTCGAACCATTTGGTTAGTTCATTTTCAAAAAGAGAGTGGTCTATTGGTTAACTCAACATGAATGGAATCACTTACCTTTAGACTTGTTTGCTTTCTTCCAGATTTCCTTAATGTAATCTAGATAGAGAAGAGAATCAGTCTTGATAATGTAAAATTCTAAGGTAGAAAGAGCCAAAACAGTCTCTCAAACACTTTGTTAGTGCATTTTCAAAAGGAGATCAGTTTAGTGCTTTCCGTAAACCCCAAAAGCAAGTGAACCATTCTCGTTTTGATTTGAGTGTTTGGCATTTCCTCCCTAACAATTTTTGTACGAGTATAATGTACGATATAGATTAAATATAAGACATTGATCATGTGCGGTAAATCTACCCACCACGAAAATTTGCAGTCCCATTCCAAAGTAGTTCCAAGAACTCCACCAGTGTTTGGTAGTTATCTGGGAGTTTCCACTTATCTGGGAGTCTACTATATGTGTCTTCTATGCCTTCAGTTTTATATTTCTCTATCTTTAGCCTTTTGACGGTTATGCCTGGACAAAAAGAACCCGATGTGTTGGTGTATTTAAATCCTTGTTAAAAGGGCTTATCTATGCCAATTTTTGACCAAAAAGACTAGAGATACTTACAGTAGTAGATAATGCTATCTATGTACCGAAAATGGCTTCCACTTTTGAATACTTGAGGCATCCTAGATAGAAAGTGTAGAGGAGACATGCCCTCTGAGTTTAAACGGTTGACAAGTCGCTCATAGCGCTTTATTATCTGAAAAGCCAACTCTGTTACCAGAAAATTAAGTTGTTAATATCACTATCCCACAAGAAAGAAGACATCGTATACAAACTTATGTAACAAAATGTTTGATAATTAATAAGAAAAGGGGATTTGGCTCTTACTAAAGTACTCGCCAGAGATAGCTGCGTGTAGAATGTTATCCCCATCTCCCCTCCTGCAAAGTACAATTGGATCCTTTCCGCTCTTTTCTTTTTGACAACACTCATGTAGGTAGAGAAAAGCATCTAGCCTGCCATGATAAGCAGCTACGAATAAAGGGGTTTCCCCTTTTGAATTGGTCTCCCAGATGAGTTCAGATTCTTGCGGGTTTACCAAACACGCAATAATGGAGACACTTCCGAGTTCTGCTGCAAGGTGAAGAGGTGTGTTCCCTTTTTCATTCTTTTGTTTTAAGATACGCAATCGATTTTCCTTTGGTATTTTAGCTACCATATCCTTAATACAATCAAGATGAGTTTGCTGTAAAGAGTCTTCTCGACGAGGATGGTAAGAAGAGATAGCTAAGTGAAGAACAGTATCTTCAGATTTAGTGAGTTTGGATTCTTGGGCAAGCTTGTCTTTGATGTACAGTCGCTTAACTTCTGCCCACCTATTCCCCATGCAGGCTTGAAATAGTTGTTCTCTAGTTCTTTGTTTCTCCTCTTCTCCCAACTCATCGGAAGGTTGTCCGATTCCTAGTGCTGTAGTCTGTGGTTGAATTTCTTGTTTTCCTCTTTCGCTCAACCCACCAGAAGGATCCATTCTCACTACTTGTTATAACTGCAGATTGTGTTTGATGCCTCTCACCAGTCACCAGTGGCTCTAATTTATACTGCTAGGAGGAGCATATTGTTGAGAAATGTTTGTTCACAAGCCTCTATACTGGTGCATGTGTAATGGCTTTCTAATACGCAAAGTATTAAAGAATCTGATGTTTCTACACTCATGGTGGTGTTAAATAACTTTTATTCTATCATTAACACCTAAAAAATAGTTACTAATATACAGAGGGGACTCAAGATTTAAAGGTCGTGGATGTACTTTTTGATTCAACCAAAATCTACTTTTTATATAGGGTGTTCACTATTAATATATCACTATTTTCTAAAAACATATACATGTATTTATGGAATTTTTGCTTGACCCCTCTACCTATTGCATATGTCCGCCTCTGCTAATAACTGTTCATAATAAGTGAGCTTAATTTATCTCTTATATCAGACTTTTAACACTATCAGCGTAATTTAATCTATTATTACAAATGATTACTTTATTTCTAAGTTGATAAATACTTTTTAAGTGTTATTGTAGTCCGTTACATGCTGTATGTCACTTTGACCTTGATGGGGTAGGAAAAAAGTCTTATGCCGTCAGTGCACATAAGTTAAAACTCTAGGTGAAATTGGTGATATGAAAGTAAAACAGGTGATCTCTTACTATGGGTTTGAAGACATGATTATGTAAAATTTTCATATATTGTCAGGTACGTCTTACAGTAGAATTTAGGTGAATTGATAGTATAATTTTATACATATTGTCATGCATATAAATTAAATCCGATAATAGGTGTTGGACAAAATCACGAAAATACTTGTTGCCTAATGAACTTTTGACGGCAGAAAAGCAAAAAAGTACGTTGAACACAATGGAAATTATCAGAATGCCTTATAGTTTTTCACTGAAAGATTCCTAGTGCAGACTAAAAGCTCGCATGACTTTTATTATGTGAAACTATGCGGCAAACTTATCTAAAAGTTTAAATTGTTAAAGAGCATACATTTTAGTTTACTTATGGCTTAGACACACGCTTTCATCACATGAAAATTCTTTGTGATAATGAGTGACGGTGAGATATGAACTTGGGATGTCTGCCTGCTATTATATCATATTGAATTGTGTGACAATCTCATCTAAACGTTTAAACTGTTGAAGATGGTATACTTTCTATTTACTTAATTTTATCTTCTAACATTGTTAAGTGTTCTACATCGGTTGAAGATATGAGTTGCTGTCTTCGACAATTGTGATGGTATAAAAAAAAGGCCAGACCGGTGCACCAAGCTTCCGCTATATCATACGGGTCTATCATATATATGCATTTACCTTGCATTTCTACAAGAGGCTATTTTCACGACTCAAACTCGCCACCTGATCACATGACAATGATGGTATACTTTCTATTTTCTTAATTTTATCTTCAACATTGTTAAGTGTTCTATATTGGTTGAAGAAATGAATTGTTGTTTCCGACAATCCTCGCATCATGAGTTACAGGTTAGGAATGAGTTAGGTCCGATGTTCAATTTCTTTACACTTTTGTCATGCAAAACACAAGGGTAATCTCCTATCTCTTTGGAGTCAAGACCTCTAGTCATTTGTTCCCTTCTTGCTGCTATCACCAAAGCATCTCTCTTTTGGCTTTTGATTCTAAAGTACACTAGAATTGCTACTCCCGTAGAAATTCTTTTATTCTTTGTCCTGCTTGAATCATAAGTCTTTCTTGCATTTTCATCTTATTGTCTTATTATAATAAGTTGTTACTGATTTCGCTTTGATATTCTTGTAACTTGATTTTAACTTGATCGCTGGTATTACTGCTTGTCGCTATCGTTCTTTTTTTTATCTTTCTTTAAGTCGAGGGTTTACTGAAAACAACCTCTCTACCTTCTCAAGATAAGGGTAAGATCTGCATATACACTATCATCTTCTGACATACTGATTTAACCTCACAATGATCTAATCACGCTACTCGTCTAATAAAATATTCTCCTTTGTGATTGCAACTTACAAGATTACATTAGTATAATCTTGGACCGGTGGAATTCGAGAAAGTCTTTTCGAGTAAGAGTTGAAAAATACAAAGATTTTTTATATTATATCTATTGACAAGTATCAATGTGCAAATTGTGTGACTCGTGAATTTCATGGGATTACTTTTCTTTTTAATTATTTTTTTTTTATCTTTTATTTTGTAAATCCATAATGTGGCTGGACCAAAACTAGATTCTGGACATAAAGATATGCATTTTATTTGGCATATTCTGCTCAAATGTAATGCTATTCTCCTTTTAGTTTCTTTCACTACATTTTCCTTTACTCTAAGTATCTTAAATAATGTTCAGCAAATTGGATAATGTTTTGACGACACTTTTGAGCAGTTTGATAATAAATATTCAGGGTTGATTAATTAGTGATAATCTGAAGTTAAGAGTGATTTTTCCTTCCAAAAAGTCATTTACCATCTTGTGAGAAAACTTTGTTTTGGCAATTAAACAGCAAAATATTAATTTAAAAGCAGTTCGGTGCATAAGGCATTTTGCGTTCACGCAGGGCGGGGGAAAAGGTCGCATAATAGCTATTTTCACGGTTCGAGCTCGTGATGTCACGGGAGATAATTTTATCGTTGGTTCAAGGTTCTCTTCAAACAGCAAATTAATTACTGTAATTAATTTTTGGAGAAACATTTTATGTCATTCCAAACACATGGAGCTCAGAACTCTCAATATTCACTTGCTTCTTTTCCCTTTAGAATGTCCATAGGTTAACTTCATTTTAGTATCCTCTTCTTTTTTACAATTCTTGATATGAAAGGAAAGAATAAATGAAGTTGTTGAAAGCAAATGATTAGTAATATTGAAGGACCCGTAGCGGATGTAGCTCTTCGGTAGTATTTTTTTTTTTATGCGACACGGACAGTTTGGTGCAAAAAATATTTCGATATTCATGTAGGGTCTGAGAAAGTATCGAAGAAATGTGTTGTAGAGAATCTACCATAATGTATCTAATTCTAACTCAATCACTCGTGTATGTACAAGAAGCTGTAATTCTAATGCAAACACAATACTTCTAAACGGTCATGCAAAGACAATACATTGAAAGTTTTCGGTTATTAAAACCAAAAGTTATCGAGATGGTTATTTTGCACAAAAAAATAAAAAAGAAGATGCAGAATACTACACTTTTTAGGGTGGTTTTTTAATTTTTGCTCTCCACTTGTCCCATGGACAGAAAATTAAGATCAAGAGTTAAAAGTATTGCTCATAAGTCAATAGAGGATAATACTAATTAAATTTAAAGTTCTGTCCATTGAACAAGCGGAAACAAAAAATATTGCGCATTTGAATTATTTTTAGCTCTAATTAAGTATTCTCTTATATTTGACTATTTGATAGCCTCGACCCCCTAATCAATCTCACCTAATGAAGATGAGGGCCATGTTGTCACGTGAGTTTTTTGTCCATGTGGCATGTTAAGATCAAAACGTCTTTTAAAATGATCGAGAAAAAGAATTAAATCATATTCAAGAATAACGTAAAAAGAAAGTTAATAGTAAACACCCCCTTCTCTATATATACTAAAGTTAGAGATTACATAACCAAAAAAAGATGCAAAACCTAGTAGATAACAAAAACAGATCATCCAAGCTGTGTTTTGATATCTTAAAAGCAAAAAAGGAAAGAAAGAGAAAACACCAAGTATGTGTGTTCTTGATCTTGTAATAACCTTCAGCCAAATGTAAGTGGATACATCCTTAGTTATAAATATTGGGATCAGATTATTTTCAATGAAGTGCATCTAATATAATGTCCATATCCAAAGATGGCATTCTACTCATTTGATCAAGACCATCATTTTCTAATAACCCTTCTTGAATCTTGACCATATTCCATGTACATAGTAATACATTGATTGTACTCATATAACACATAAATTATGTATATATCATACTTCAACCGATTATTTATAATTCAAACAATTGAGTGAGCAACTATTTGGGTTAATTTTTCTCTTCCAAATTACAAGCAGAAATGGCTCGTATTTTCGACTCGAGAAGGGCTGCTATTGTACCATGCATGGAGTTATTAGCCTTTAATTGATGCTTCAAATTTGGGAAGTTGAAATGTGCATAATATCCACACTGTATCGATCCTAACTTGTTTGGTATTGATGTCGTAATGCTATTTTTCTTGGTTCGAAGAAGTTTCGAGTCTCGACGTGCCTCAAATACTTCCTCTATGTTTTGCTATTACGTAGTGTTTGGTCAAGGAAAATACTACTAAAGTACTATTTATCCAAAGGACCAAAATTTAACATCCCATTACTTTTTATTTTTATTTTACATGCTTTAAATAATGTCCATGATGTGCAAAGTATAGAAACATCAAGCATAGACTATGTATCTCTCTTCTTTATAACATTGCAATTATTTTCAATATAGATATGTCAAGCATGGCTATTAGTTATTATATTAACCTAATGAATACATGACACACTGTAATGACTCACTTTATTTCCCCGAGCTATTTCATTATTTATATTGTGTGAAATTAAGTTGAGAAAATGTACTCGAAGAAAATTGGAAAGAAATGAGACACATGGTCTCGTTTGCGAAAGTCTAAGTCACAAAAGTCAACCCGAAATTGACTTTTGAGTTAGAAGGCTCGGATTTGAATTCCGACGACTCGACTAGCTTCGGGATAGTATATATGACTTAGACGAGTGACCGGAATAAATTTAATAGACCTCGAACAGCGTGAGAATTGAATCGAGGAAGTTCGAAATACCGGTTGAAAGGTCGAATTTTGATCCGAAAGTCGGAATGAAATTCCGAAAGTTGCTGTAGGTTCCTTATGTAATTTTGGACTTGCGTGCAAATTTTCAGACCATTCGGACTTCGTTTGGTCGAGTTCGGATCGAAGGATCGAATTGAGGATCCTTAGAGTTCATCGAATTGCTTTCAAAGCAAATTTAATAAATCGATGCTCATTTTAGTATTCCAATGATTGGAACAAGTTTGAATGAGGTTATAGAACATGTGTGCATATTCGGATGAAGTCCCGAGGGTCTCGGGTGAATTTCGGATCATTAACGGGACTTAGTTTGTCGCTTCATGAAGCGACAAACGTCGCGCTTCTGGTGTAATTGAAATTTGAATTAGTAAATGAACTCCGAATTCGGTTTTGTTTGAAGCATTAGATCCGTATCGAAATTTCGGAGCCATAGCAAAAAGAATCGTCCAATTCGGACATCGTATGAAGAAGTTATGCCTATTTTATGTCAG
>MCJB01003969.1:0-97124 GCA_002018475.1 Nicotiana obtusifolia
GACCAACGTTGGTCGCTAACGTTGGTCGCTTTTTCTAATTACAGAAACAAAAGCGGGCAGTCTCCTTATTTCGCCCAAATTTCCCAAATTTCCCAAATTTTAAACCCTAAGAACGCTGCTGCTCGTCCCCCCACCCCGCGACACCACGTCCTGCCGCTGCCCGTCGCCTCGCCACTGCTCAACAACCTTTCTCTCTCCTTCTCCACACACAGAAAATCAAGGTTAGACATGAGTTCTTGAAATTTTATCTTTTACTATCTTTTACTATCTTGGGAGTTATGGATAAGAGTTTAAAGTAAGACATACTATCTAGTTTTAATGTTTCTCCCTGCTGCTTATAGCTTATTTTTAATTTTGTTCGTTAATATCTTCTCATTCTTGTACATATTTGGTCAATGAATTGCTGAATCTTCTTCAGTTCGGTAATAACGTCGATTTAGATGCTATCGTTATGTATCACCAAGTAAAATATGAATACCCTTGTTTAATACATTTCAAGGAGAACTCTTTTCCTTATGATATCAACTACTTAGTGTGAATTTGTGAAATTTGAGCAAAGTCAGTGTAGCGAAGCATATGTACAAACAAGGAAAATATCCAATGGGGTTGCTGCCACTCACGATGCAGGCACTCGGGTCACAGCAATCAGTGACACATCCCACTGCGGCCCATACAGCTTCGTCGTAGGGCTTGCAGCCATCTTCATCTGGGACTCCATCTATTACAGGCCTTCGCCTGCGAGACACTACCTCTGATCCCCCTACACCTTCCACACATGCCTCCGATGTACATGGTTCGGACGGTGATGGTGATGATGACGAGGAGGTGCATTGTGATCAGTATGGCAGGATCATCATAGTCCCTGAGGGTGACGGGTAAGAGTTATTTGTTATTTTTTTACGTTTATTGTTTTGTACGGTTTTACTAAGATATTAATGTGTCTTTTTTTTTGTTACATTAAAGGTTCATCCCTAGTAATGTTACTACAAGGATAATCACCCAAGCCACTAGAAAGCTATATGATGGCCCTTATGCGACTTGGAGTGATTTCCCATTCTCGCTTAAGGAGCAAATTTTCAATGAATTTAAGGTATAAATGTTCTTTTAAGCAGTACAATTATTTATATTTATGATATTTCCATCTAAATACTTAACTTTTGAAATACAGAGCAAGTGTGTATGGGAACACCGCTATAGTGCGGATGTAGCTGCTAACTTCCATCTCAAGGCTCGCAAGCGGTTGTCACATTGCTTTTTCAGAGCTAGAAAGTCGAACCAAAAGCCCTCCTGGTTGCTTGATTAGCTATGGGATGATCTGCAAAGGCAGTGGCTAACCGCAGATTTCTTAAAGAAGAGCGAGCAAGGAAAGAAAGCTCGTGCTTCGGAGAAGGGAGGCTCCCTGCACACTGGAGGTGCGATCAGCCTCGGTACAATAAAGAGGAAAATGGTACGTAATTGCTTATTTTAATTTTAATTTTTAACATCTACTCTGTTTATTAACTAAAATTTATGATTTTTCAGGAGAAGAAGTTGGGCCGTCTGATGAGGCAAGATGAGTTATTCAAGGAGACTCATATTGTCAAGATGAAGAAAGTTTCGGATGAAGAAAGGTGGGTCGAGGGCCGAGCCTCGACTGTACATGTAAGTTTTCAATTTTCATTAAGTACTTTAATTTACTTTTATATAACTTTTGAAATACTAATTCAATGTGATTTTTCTTATAGAGTCGCTTCACAGCTGAGGTTGAAGAATTCATACGCAGCCATCCACCATCTTCATCGGGCGACCCAATCCAACCGTTGGACGAGGATGCCGAAAGACTATGGACGCAGGCTGCTGGCGGTCCAAAATGGGGGAAGGTATACGGGCTTCCTACTAAGAAATTCCACCGCTATAAGTGTGGAATGCAAGGAATAGACACTTCCGCGCAAGAGGAGCAACTTGATGGGGAGAGCCTCTCCGCTATGCGGGAGAATGTGGCAAAGCTCACAGCCGAGCTAGAAGCCTCCAAGGAAAGAGACAAGGTTAGAGATGCTCAGTATATTGCCATACAAGAGCAGCTCAAATCTCTCTTGGTTTCTGGCGCTTTTCCGATTCCCCGGTCTCGTGAGTCATCGCCAGAGGCTCGCCCTCCCGGTGCTACTTCCTCCCGTCCTCCCCGTTATCATCCCTCCGGTCCTACACAACAACACCATTATCCACATCCCTCCGGTCCTACACAACAACACCATTATCCATACCATCTTGGTGATGACACTTCATCGGACGATGACACTAATGATGTAGACATTAATAAACGTTGAATTGTAATAACATTTAACTTAATTTGGTAAGCTTAATGTATAAATTTTGTTGAACTTTATAATTTGTTAATTTTAATGTTGTTGTTGTTGTTGTTGTTGTTTATTGTTGTTGTTGTCATTGTTGTTGTTGTTTATCCTGTTGTTGTTGTTGTTGTTGTTGTTATTTATTATTGTTGTTGTTGTCGTTGTTGTTGTTTATGGCATAAAATGCCTGTTTAGGATTTTGGTAAGCTGGCAGGTGGTGTAGCTGCCAAAACAGGCGATTTCTGCAAAAAATGAACCCAGAAAAGCGACCAACGTTGGTCACTTATTTTGAAGAAGAAAAAATTTAGCAATAGCGACCAAGGTTGGTCGCTATATTACCCAGATTTTTAAAATCTGGAAGTATAGCGACCAACCTTGGTCGCAACATGTAAATTAAATTTTTCTGTTCTTCAATTTTGCGACCAACCTTGGTCGCTCAATTAAAATTAAAAAAAATAATTATTTTGCGACCAACGGTGGTCGTAATTTTACAAATTATATTAATTAGGAAAACCATATAGAGACCAACGTTGGTCGCAAGTTGGTCTCTATATGTTTTTCCGGAGTGTTTGGTCCTTTTGAGGTTGAGACCAAAGTTGATCGCAAATTAGCGACCAACTTTGGTCGCAATTGTATTGTGACCACCTGAATTGTGACCAGGCCTTTTCGGTCGCTTTTTGGTCGCTTTTGGACAAAAAGAGACCAAATTTGGTCGCTTTTGAGCTGATTTCTAGTAGTGTACCCAGATTTTAACATCAAAATATCTAAATTAATTCTCTTTCCTTCTTCCAATAGTGGCTTATTATAAACATCACAATTGTTCAACGGATACTTTGCATATGATTGAATCAAGGATGAGATTTTGTTATCATATACTAAAATGAAAAGAATGGCGTGCAGCTTCCCTTTGATCAGTTTCAAAACCCATGCACGTTTTAAAACAGTTGGAATGGCCGCTGCGAACCCTACTCTCATTATTGTTCCCATATTAATCACAACTTTACTTAACAAGGTTAGCCTCTCCTTTCCTTTTCTTTCTCTGGAGGTTAGCCTCTCCTAGTTAACCAAAAACGTGCCTTTATCTTCTTCTTTTTTCCTTTGGGACATTTGGTTATGGTCCCTCGTAACACCGGACATACAAACCGCAGAGACGAATTTAAGGAGGTTCTTGTAGACTTTGAGTATGTTGGGTTTGCGACAAAATACATTGGTAGCTGATTAACAGATCGATAAACTATATATAAGGAGTAGGGATCTCTTAGGTGTAATATCTTTTGGAAAAAATCGTGCAGGCTGTTGTCGGAGATAATTTCTCTGTTGTAATTTCACAAGAAGAAGCAGCTAGAGATGGTGGAGGAGTGACCTAAATATTATCGATCTATTTTGACTAGAATATGGTCGTATGTTTGTGTCTGAAAGGAGTCGGGGACTTATTATGTTTTTGGGTTGAAGATGTTTTGGTCCAAATGGGTCTTTATTCATTTGGGCTTAACACTTGGACTCAATATTATTTCTTGGACCTTCCAGAAGACACCTGAAGAATATTTCCAGATTTATTCGCTGTAAATTCTTTACTTATATTTGTATTTATCTGATATTTAGTTAGAAGGCAGCAAATTGTATGGGCATACTGTCATAGTTAGTTATTAGAAGATTCCTTTATTTTGCATATATACACGAGCTGTATAGAGTTTTTCTCATTCAATACACAGAAAATTGAATCAATTCTTCCAGAATTCTTTGCTTCTCCTTTAATGATTTTTCATGGTATCAGAGCTTTAATTAAAAGCAATCTGATTTACATTTTTTTGTTTCCTTTGATCAACTATGGTAGAAACTACTCTTCCTTCTCCAGCTGCAGCACTTCCCAGATCACTCTTACTCCTGCTCAACAAATTGATTCTTGTCATCCCTAATTTTTAACTTCCTCTAATAATCCTGGAATTAACCTCATCAACATAAGCTTTGATGGATCTAGCGATGCAAACTGGCACGAAGGAGTTCTTATTTCCCTTTCGGCTAAGAACAAATTGGGGTTCATTAATGGTATTTGTCGCTGCCCATCTGCTGATTCTCCTCTCTTTGAACTATGGAAGAGATCTAATGACATGGTCATAGCATGGCTTATCAACTCACTCAGCAAGTATATTGGAGAAAGTGTGATTTATCCACAAACTGCTGAAGAATTATAGAATGAGCTCGAGCAGAGGTATGGTCAAGCTGATGGCACAAAGTTATTCCAACTGCAGAGAGAATTTAACAGCATCAGCCAAGGATCTAGTGATGTGGCAGGATACTTAACTAAGCTTAAAAGAATTTGGGATCAATTGAAGGTGCTTAATACTTTTATGATATGCAACTGTGAATGCAAGTGTGGTGCAAAAACACACAATGTTAAGATGAATGAAGACCAAAAACTAATCCAATTTCTGATGGAGTTGAATGATGCTTATACTAGTGTCAGGGGAAATATTTTGATGATGAAGCCTCTTCCTAGCACTGCTCAGGCATACTCTATCTTCTCCACCAGGAGACACAAAGGGAGGTACACCTCTAACTTACATTCCATTTCTAATTCCTCTGCTTTCATGATATCTGGATATAAATGGACACCACAAAGGAACTCAGGTGACTACTAAGTACCAAATCCTTGGTAAATTCGAAATTGTTCGAATTGTGTAATCATCAATTATTGACATTGGTAAGCAACCCAAAGCGATTTGATTATAATTCAATACCTCAGTTGGAGAAAAACAGAGTGAATTATTTGGCAAGTACTGTAAGAAATCTGGGCATCTTAAAGAAGAGTGCTACAAACTGGTGGGATATCAACAAAATTTCAAGTTCACCAAGCCAAAGAGGGGGAACTATGGGAATCTACAGGCACACACAGTAACAGTTCGAAATGATCTTACCACAGGTGTTGGGGGAGATACTATTTCAACTCTTGTTAGCAACCAAGGATTTACTAAGGAGAAGTGTGACCAGCTCATTCAGATGTTCCAGTGTGTTCAAGGAGCATCTGCCTCTTCTTCTGAGTCCTCTGCTATGGCTAACCTAGTTGGTATACATCATGCTTGCCTTATTTTCACTTTCTTTTTGTCTAAACTCACCAATGTTCCTTGGATTTTTGACACTGGTGCTACACAACACATGACATTTGATAAGTCTGTTTTGCATGGCATAAGAGAACTTCCTTTTCCTCTCTTGGTCAATTTGGCTAACTCATCCAAGGTAGAAGCTTATTCTATAGGCAGCTTACACTTGTCACCAGAATTGAAATTAGATCATGTACTTCATGTTCCTGTATTTAAACATAATCTTCTATCAGTAACTCAATTTATTCATCAATTGCATTTTGAACTTTAATTTACTAAAGGTGGATGCATACTGCATGCCCCCTCTCTGAGGAATGACCAGCTCTTTGGTAAAGCTGCAGGAGGCCTCTATGTGCTGAAGGATAATACCTCTAGATTTTGCAGCAAGCCAGAAGTTCCAGTTTCTATTTCTTTCTGCAATATGTCAAAGTCTTGTTTGTCTGAGTCTTTTCTTTTTGTTTTAGGCAGTTTGTCATAGGCTTGCGTGCCCTGTTTTTCCGGTCCTGTTTTTCCTGAACAATCAAATGAGAAAATGAATAAAAGTTTTGTTGTTTCACAAATGACTGATTTGGAGAAATTATGGCATTATCGTTTAGGACATCTATCTTATCATGCAATGAAGAATATGAAAGGCATTCTAATATCTTTCAGTGACAAAAAGATTGCTTGTGAAGTTTGCCCTATGGCAAGGCAATCAAGACCGCCTTTTCCTAAGAGCAGAATCAGTTCAAAGACCTGTTTTGATTTGTTACATAACAATACATGGGGACCCTATAACACACCAACTTACAAAGGGGAGAAATATTTTTTAACAGTAGTGGATGACTTTTCAAGAACCACTTGGACTTTTCTCCTCTCTGCAAAGTCCAATGCATTCCCAGTATTGAAATCTTTTCTAGCCCTAGTTGAAAGACAATTCTCTGCCAAGGTGAAGGTGATTAGGTCAGATAATGCTTACGAATTGGGAACAAGACAAGAACAAAGAGATTTTTTCTTTTCTCAGGGGATCATTCATCAAACGACTTGTGTTGGGACTCCCCAACAAAATGGAGTGGTTAAACGTAACATAGACACTTATTAGACTTGTAGGGCTTTGATGTTTCAGTCACATACACAAAAAAAGTACTGGGGGGAGTCCTTACTAATAACAACATACTTTATCAATCGATTTCCTTCCGAGGTACTTAGAAATAAATCTCCTTATCAAGTCCTATTTGGAAAAGATCATGATTATTCCTACTGAAAGCCGTTTGGTTGCCTATGTTTCAGCTCCACTCTCTCTAGGAACATGGACAAAGTCCTAGAGCTTTCCCTGGGATCTTTCTTGGTTATTCTTTTGGAAAGAAAGGATATAAAATCCTTAACTTGCAAGACAATAAAATCTGCATTTCTAGAGACGTCAAATTCGTTGAGACTGTTTTCCTCTTTCTAAGTCTGCCTCTAAGTCTAATCCTATATCTTCCCATTTGTCTCTCATTTATGATTCTATTATTGGTTCAACTCCCAGAACTGAAGTATTTCCCACAGTACTAGAGGAGCAGCTGCGCAAATCACAAAAAGAATCATCCACCTAAGAATTTATCAGATTATGTTTGTAATTATGCTTTCTCTGTTATTTCTCCTAACCTACCTTTTTATCCCTTTTATCATTCTACTTTTTTTGCTATGACACCCCAAAATCAATGCATCATCAATTCTATTTGTCAAATAAATGAACCAACTTCTTACCAACAAGCAATGATGCATCCCCGCTGGAGAGCGGCAATGGACAAGGAACTTGAAGCCTTGGATTCTAACAGAACATGGGACATAGTGCAGCTTCCAGTTGGAAAGAAAGTTTTGCCCTGCAAATGGGTTTATAAAGTGAAACCGAAATCAAATGGTACTTTAGAAAGGCTTAAGGCACGACTGGTCATCAGGGGAGATACACAGTGAGGAGGTATTGATTATACGGAGACGTTCTCTCCGGTGGTAAAAACGACAACGGTTAGATGCATTCTAGCTATAGCAGTAAAGAAAAATTAGGATCTTTACCAGCTTGATGTGAATAACGCTTTTTTGCACAGGGACTTGCACGAAGAAGTGTACATAAAGTTTCCCCCTGGATTGAGTCCTCCTTCTCCAACACATGTATATCGCCTTCGCAAATCCCTGTATGATCTTAAACAAGCTTCGCACCAATGGTATGCGCGTTTGTCTTCAGCCCTTGCAACGAGTGGATTTATTTCTTCGCTCAACAACTATTTCCTCTTCTTCAAATTAACTGGTGATTTGATCACTATCCTTGCTATCTATGTAGAAGATATTCTGATCACTAGGAACAACAAAGCAGAGATCAATGACATTAAACAATTCTTAGACTATGAGTTCAAAATTAAGGATTTGGGAGAAGCTCACTATTTCTTGGGAATGGAGTTGGTACGAGAAAATGGAGGACTTGTTGTAACCAATTTGTCCTAGAACTGCTCTCTGAATTTGATTGCATGAACTGTAGACCTGTTTCTACCCCTTTGGAGCCTACTCTTAAACTTTCCTCTGACTTTGGTATACCTCTTCCCGATCCAATTGTGCATCGCAAACTGCTAGGTAAGTTGAACTTTTTTTACGAACACAAGACCTGACCTTTCTTATACAGTTCAAACCCTCAGTCAATATATGCAAACCCTTTTTTCCAGACATTATCAGGCTGCTTGATGCGCTTTACGTTATTTGGCTGAGGATCCGGGGCTTGGTTTGTTCATGACACCAGAACCCTCTCTTTTAAATCATGGCCTTTTGTGACTCTGATTGGGCACCTTGTGCACTTGACGATCTGTGATTGGCTTTTTCCTGAGTCTAGGCGACTGTCCAATTTCCTAGAAATCGAAAAAACAACCAGTTGTTGCCCTCTCTTCAGTGGAAGCAGAAGACAGATCTATGAGGCGTTTGGTAGCAGAAACTACGTGGACTGTTCGTCTTCTTCACGATCTCAGTACTCCGGCAATCTTGCCGGTCCCTCTCCACTGTGACAACCAAGCTGCAATACATATTGCGAGGAACCCCGTTTTTCACGACCGAGCAAAGCATATTTAGCTTGATTGTCACTTCGTTCGTGAAAAGTTGCTTGATGGGTTAATCTCACTGTCCTTTGTTCCATCTTTTTCACAGCTTGCTGATTTATTTACTAAACCTCTTTCCGGACCGATGCATCGTCTCCTCTTCACAAGTTGGGCGTCCGACCGGCAGCCTCCCACTTAAGGGGAGGTGTTGCCGGAGATAATTTCTCTGTCGAAATTTCACAAGAAGAAGTAGCTAGAGATGGTGGAGGAGTGACCTAAATATTATCGATCTATTTTGACTAGAATATGGTCGTATGTTTGTGGCTGAAAAGAGTCGGGGACTTGGTATGTTTTTGGGCTGAAGATGTTTTGGTCCAACGGGTTCTTTATTCATTTGGGCTTAACACTTTGGCTCAATATTATTTCTTGGACCTTCCAGAAGACACCTGAAGAATATTTCTAGATTTTTCATTGTAAATTCTTTATTTATATTTGTATTTATCTGATAGTTAGTTAGAAGGCAGAAGATTCCTTTATTTTGCATATATACACGAGCTGTACATAGAGTTTTTCATTCAATACACAGAAAATTGAATCAATTCTTCTAAAATTCTTTTCTTCTCCTACAAAGCGGACAATATCATACCATATTAAGAGTATCTTCGGGCGGATTGAGCACAACAATAAACCCAATAAAATCTCACAACTAGATATGAAAATAGTGCGTATGCAGACCTTACCCCTATCTTGTGCAGATAGAGAAGAAAAAGTTTAAGTTGTTAAAAGATTATTCTGAACCCACCGATTCAAGCTCCTAGATTCTCCTCTAAAACAGATACAAGGTTTAGGTAATAAAGAGATGATGAACGTGCAATTTGATCTATTAATCTGATTCATTCTTTGTATCTTTATCAAAGGACTTGAGTAAACCATATGTGATAGCCATTGAAATCCACCCTCCAAGTAAAACTCTCGTAGCAGATATCTTCACTGATGAACCACCAAGATAAGCCCCAATTCCACCAAATAAACACAAAGCCAAAGATGCTACAATCACCATCACAGAAATCCTGATTCTGTTTTCAGCCACCACCAGTGCTGGCACCATAGGAACAACGGCTCCAAATAGAAAAGCCAGGGATGAGGCAACAGCAGCCTTCAACGGATTAGGCAGTGGCTCTACCCTGTCATTTTCCAGCTGTTTTGACTCCTCCATCATCGTTCGTTTTGCATCAATTTCCATAACTTTTATCATAGGAGATTTTGCAGGTGCTAAAGCAATATGGGACTGTATTTGCACGGGTGATTCATATAGCAGCTTTCCACCTTGTATTGAAGTTGCTAATATATTGTGAAAGGACATGTTGGTGGCGTCTCCTTGCTTGGTTTCTTCAATAGTTGGACTGCTGCAAACTATCTGAATCATTGTTTTGTATCCACCATCATCTCCTTTTAACTCGTTCTCTGACCTACGGTTGTCAGCAATGGACTTTGCAATGTCTCGTTGAGTTGATACAGAGACAAACTCTCCAACAGCCATGCTACAGGCACCTGCAAAAGCTCCAGCAACTCCAGAAAGTACCATAGACCATTGATCTTGATCTTTAGCTGCACCAACACCAAGCATCAAAGACGTAGTGGAAAGCAATCCATCGGTTGCTCCTAAAATTGCTGCTCGAAGCCACTGAGCTCGCTCTAGTTTCTTTGACGTTTTCTCTTCTTGGACAGTTGCATGAGGCTCTTTCTTGGCATAATTCTCAATTGACTGAGGAGAATCCATGATTTAATGGATGTGGAGTGTGGCTTTTAGCTGTAGGCACACTCGTAACGTGTGGAAGCAATATGTAGGAACCCAGTTCATAAGGAAGAATATTGAGATCCACGAATCATAGTTAATTAGGTGGCACCGTGGAAAAAACAAAGCTGATACGTTAAAACCCAGAGGAACCAACATAAGCCCATACGTGTTCTTCTGAATGCTTTACTTAAGCCAAGAAGGAGACATCAAAATATACAGAACAATCAAATTGCAAATAAATTAAGTGTATTGTTTCTTGCTCCAATTAGAGGCAACCAGAGCATCACTTTGTCTTGTTCTAGATGGGACTTCATCCAAACCAAAGTATAAGATTCATTCTAACCGATTAGCCTCTTTGCTCGATATGTAGAGATAAGCAATGTATACTGATGTAGATGGATTCTTTTCCCAGTATCCTCACCTGGGGCACCGTATAGTAGCTTAGTCTGTGGGGAAAAGAGTAAATTCAGAGCCCCCTTCGATCCCTGCCCCTGCAATTAAGGCATGCAGCAACGGAGCCCCTTGAATGGCTGCCTCATGCAAACCAAACTTACTGATCTGATGAGAACCACTATGCATATTCCCCACATACTTAAGCACAAACGATGGCAAACTGTTGGAAAAGATGCACCTCAAGAGAATGTTTCTGATAGATTAATGGTCACAGTGAAGTCATCCTATTCTCTTCAAACAAAAGAACTCAACTCCTACAAATGTCATCTTTTCAGTTGAACTAGTCCCTATCATAAAAGTAAGACCTTCATTACTCTGGCATTAAATGTTTTAACCCTTTATATTAAATCCAGCATCAAAAGCAGCTCTTCCAGACATTGACTACTTTAGGAAAAATGGAAGAAGCTTATTGTATGAAATTACTTTGTACATTGTATCTGGAATAAACAACACTTGAAACAGAGAGAAAAGGGAAACTAACATGGAGAACTTAGTCCTGCTCGTTAACTTTTTTCATTCTCATCACAGAACTACCATTACAAGATTTGACGTCACATCTCATACTGCTCACTTCCATCCCTTCCAAGAACCAATTAGTTTGAGAGCAAGCACTATACATTTTTTTCAAAATTCTATTTATTAGAGTGCAACTTAAAGTAAATACTTTGTGAAGTGAAAGCCTCATGCTCCTTAAGTCTGTTTACTGATGGACTAGATAGAAAGTTAGTGGTTTACCAAGGTCGATAAGTTAATACTTAAGAAGCAACACTAGACAGGTTGATAACTTACATATGTTGAGTCAAATGGTCAGCCAGTAGCTTGTCTAACCACAAGCCGGTAAACTGATTTATCCAAATGAGAGATGGAAATTGTAACGTCTGGTGATCCAAGACTTTTAGACAAGTAGTCAATACAAAATTGATAATTCGGAATGGCAAATATTTAGAAGACAGGATTTTGTACACTTGTGTCGCCTAGAAAGATCAACTCAAGAGAATGTCCATTTGACATAATGATGTTTTCGGCAACAACCGCCAAAGACATCTGAAAAATGCATTTTAGATGCTGCAGATATCACCAAAAAAATCACATATAAGATGTTACATATACCCATCCCTGCGGTCTTGCTCCTCTGCCTCCTTGTTAGCAACTTCAACAGATTTGAACCAAAGGTATGCCTGGATAACACTCTAGTCAGCTAAAATGAACATAGAAACATCCACTTTTATTGATTTATGAGAAGTTGTATTTTTGAACCACAATGTAACTAATAACAAAGTCCGATCATTAAGAAAAATTTTCATTGGTTCCTCAGTCCTGTTAAAAAAAGTTGTTTGCTTATAATTCAAATATAAAATTAATTACCATTATCTCAAAATGTGGAAAATCAGGCAGTAAAGCACATGCCAGAACTTGCAAATAGTTCCGAAACTTAACAAAAACTGCAGGAACACATGGATAGAGAAGTATTTATATAAACTTACAGAAGTGGGAATTCCAGTGAAAGCAAAGAACCCAAGCACAGGAGCATAAAACACACTATCTGAGCCCAAAACTCCAAATACAGGTTTCTGATTCACGTACTCAAAAACAGAACCAATCTGCACTCATAACCCAATAAACAAAACCCATCAAGAATCAAAAGATCAATTTTTTTTTATACAAAAAGTTGAAGATAAAGAATTCACCGCTGCAATTGCTGTGACAGCAGAAGCAAGCAAATATACAAAAAAGGGAACTTGAAAAGTTGAAGAATCTTTCTGGGATTCATTTTTAGCCCAAGGGGGTGGCTCATCTGAATCGGGTTTAGCCCATGTGGGAACTGATGGGTCTTTTTCTTCTTCAGCAGCAGCCACAATTCCAAGCTTACGACTTGCAAGTGAGTTTCTGTTTCTCTTAAAATAACCAGAGGAAGAGAGTGGAATTGAATTGGGCAGGCATAGGTTGATTGTTCTTGAGGTGTGGATAATGAGTGAAGGGGAATTGCAGAGAGATGAAGAAGATAATAATGTCATCATTTTTTTCTCTGAAGAGATATTTATGGCTTATAGAGTACTAGTTTACAAGGCATTGTCAATTGTGTGAACTGTTGCCGTGTATATTTTCATGGTGGAATATGGCTACGAGCTGGGAATAAGAGATAGAGTTCACTCAAAAAAGATCTCTCCTTTTTCCGGAAAACAAAATTGTATTTTCAAGAAAACTACTGGTAGGGACCGACATACTGGGAAAAAGAAATTGTGTACCCGCATGTGATATTTGTTCTTATCCTTTATTTTATAGAACATTTCATGTGTTTCAAATTGATATTAATGCATCTAACAATATTTATATTTATATTTATATCTATCTATCTATACTATATACTATATTAAAAGCACAAATATCATAATAAAATATCGTTCGTTATTTTGACTCTTTTAAAAATATAATTTATATTGGACAAAATAGTTATTTAGTATTTCTCAAATATTTAAAAATAATCATTTAATTAATTCCCTAATATTTTGGTTTAGTTATTTAATTATTTTCCTACTTTTAGAACTTTGATTTTTCAATTCCTTTTAGTTTTAGAAGTCCTTATTTTCAACTCCAATGAAATTTACGAGTACTAAATTTCAAGTATTTTCACTTTATATTAGGGAAGTTTCGACCACTTTATACTGTTTAAAGATTTAGGGAAAAAATTTTAGTAAATGAAATTTTCATCACTTTCAGCTCTATGTAGTTTTAGATGGAGGATGAAAAAGGTAGCTATATTAAAACAGTGAAGGGCGGCTTCTTATCAACAAAAGGGTATAAAACTCAAGCTATATAATTTTGATTTTGGCATTCTACAAAAATTATGTATTAAAATATAAATACACATTCTAAAAACACTATAATTAGATATAAATTATCTCAATATTTACAATTATTATAACCATTAACTCAATGTCAAGTTCTATGGATACTTTCAAAATGGCACTTAACAATTGCGCGTCAATTATACGTATAATATTTATACGATTTTAAAAGTTTATACTTATTGATATGAATTATAGGCGCAAAGCACGTATTCTACGACTAATTTCCTTAAAAGATTAACTACTACAAGTTCATTACATATTTCGAATATTAGACGTATAAGGTCAATGTCAAGATTTTTGAGATATTAAAATTTTCAATATATTGGTAGCTATACTTGAATTTATCAAGATTCATTTGATAGACTACTTCATTGTTGATCTTATTTTATGTGAAATTGCCGTATGAAAACATGCATTAAATAGGAGGGATTTTGGGCTATTTTACCCTTATTCATTCCTTAATATATAATTTTTTTTATTGACTATTTACTTTATTTATATGATATCTCCATCTTCAAGAACAATTATTATTACCGATAAAATAAAAAGAATAAAATTAATTTTGTCTTGAACTTCTAAAATGATAAATAATTTGAGACAACTATTTTTAAAAATCACGACAGATAATTTGAGATGGAAGGTATGATCAAGTGATAAATTAAGATAAAGATCAAGTGATAAATTAAGATAAACATATATAATAATCTAATCATGTTTAAAATTGGGATTTTTTTACTTCCTATACAATATTTGAAACTTATTTACCAAAATTATCCAAGTTTTGGATATTACAAGCCCTAAACAAGTTTTTCTTACAATTTACACAATCCATTAATAGTGCCTTAAATTGAGGGATTCAGTTACACATTTTTCTTTTTTCTCTTCCTCTCCTCTTTCCCTATCCTCTAACCAACCGGTGATGACCGTAACTTTGGTACTAATTTTCATACCAAAATTCGACCAGATTGTTCAAATCAAACCCCACATTCTGATATCTAAACAACAATTAATCTAAATATCCAATAAAAAAAGCATATCCGCAACTACGTGATGCACATATTTACGGTGTATTACACAAATCTAGGATTAGATTGCACCAATAAAATATAAACTAATATAAGAGAGTGGTGATGATAAAAGATTTTCTTACCATATTACAAGAAATAATGATGCGCAGTTAATATGTATATACAATATAAAACATATACAATAATCTGGGTGGAATGTATAAGTTATTTTCTATATTTACATATTATATTTCTACAAGAATCGCTAGTTTTGATGGAGGAGCGAGAAAGAGGAGAGAGAAAAGCTTTTTGTAATGTGGTATGTCCATATTTATGATACATCTACAACAATATATTATAAACTAAAAAAATAATTTATACAAGTAATTATACAGTATGTAATTTATTTACTACTTATTTACAACATTCAAACATCATTCTTACCCAGCTAAATACAACTACAACATCATACAACTTAAATATAATTTTCATACAATTTTATACAACACTTTTGTTTGTACTTTGTATATGATTTGTATATATTTTGTAAGTGGTGTGTTCTTCTTCCTCTCTGAAATTCCAATCAAAACTTCCTCTCTTATAATTTTGATACATATCAATAACTTTATGTAAGAAAAAATAGTATTTATATTTTAAACACAAATTTCATACAACGATTTATACGTTATACAACTATTTTTCAACTTTCATAAAACATTCAAATAAAAAAATATATAATTACAACAGAATACAACTTAAATACAATTTACATATAACTTTAATATAATTTCGTAAATGTATTGTATGTCATGTCTTCTTCTTCTTCTTCGAATTTCAATATGAAATTCAATCAAAATCAAGTCGAATCTTCACCAAACACCCTCAAAAGATATAAACTCCCAAAGAATATTCTTAATTATTTGCAACAACATTCAATCCAAACAAATAATAATTTTTGAAAACCCAAATTTGAATCCAAAGCTTTAAAGATTTTTAATGGCTATCAACGGTGGAGAATCAAACATGTCACGACCCAAAATCCAACTAGTCGTGATGGCACCTAACCCAGCCCGCTAAGTAAGCCAATTAACAAAAAATCAATTCCAATAAAATCTGATGAGACAATAATGATGAAATAACTGAGCGTTTATACAAAATCCCAAGGATTGGTAGTACAAATCATGCGCTTCTAAGATTTAGAATTTACAAAGCTAGTATGAAATAAAGTACATCATCTGTTTGAAATATACATGAACGGATTAAAATTCTAAAGCTATCAAGATCAAGAGGCAGTTGTGACCGAAACGCAGGTACATTTTCAAATTCAGCTCCCGCCGTACATAGCAACATCAACATCCAATATCTGCACGCAAAGTGCAGAAGTGTAGTATGAGTACAACCGACCACATGTACTCAATAAGTAACAAATATAACCTTAGGTTGAAAGTAGTGGCGAGCTGGAACAAAGGTCGGAGTCCAACACCAATAGCCAACAACAGTTCATAACAACATAATAAAAGTGATAAAAGAATTAATTTAGAGATATATTGCTCAGCTCGTTCACGGTTCGGAAAATAGGCATGCTTTTAAAATATATTAGTGAAAACCCAAATCTTTTACCGAAATTACCAAAATATGAGTAAGTTTGTAAAACTGTAATTTTTCCCAAAACTTTCAACAGGTAAATGTTTCATTTTTCAAATGGCATGAGAAAAATACATCTCTATGCCTACATGTCAATGTGTATGTGAAGTCATGAATGACGTAATACCGTACAACATGAGGAAAATGCATCTCTATGCACGTATGTCAAGTGTGCATGTCGAATGTAATGCAACTCAATAATAAAACCATATGCATACTCTTAGCGTACTCAAACTCACTGTCTCACACTTTCCATTCATCATGCTCTATCACTCAACACACTCAGTCACTCAGCACTGAACATGGCAGATCCAGCCCTCAACACTCTCAGTCGCTCAGCACTGTTCATGGCAGATCCAACCCAAATGAATCAATAGCAACTGCGCTCAATATGGGTATGCAGACTGCGGAGGGGCAGATCCAGCCCAAGCGCTAGAAAAGTCAATCATGGCATAAATCAATAAAGCCTACTGTGGCGAGTAGTCCGATCCCATCATGAATCAATAATACAGGGCATATCCATCCCAAGAATAATAAATCCTGCTGCGGCGTACAGCCCGATCCCATCAATACCACTCACAATCCGGCCCTCAGGCCCCAACTCAATCATCAATCTCTCCAGTCTCTCGGGCTCACAATGTCATGAAAATCTGCCGAAAATGATGATATAATGTATCAATAAATAGCAACAGAGACTGAGATATGATATGCAAATGAAGGAGTATGACTAAGTATGTAACTGCAATTTAAGCATATAACTCACAAAAAATATGACCTTAGTGGGTCCCGACAGAATAAACATATAGCCTAAACATGATTTTTAAAATGGATCACAGCTCAATTACTTTAGCACGTAGAGATATCATGGATAAAAATAAGATTAGTTAACTACACAGTACTATAGAATTAATCGAGTCATAATTCACATGGTGCACGCCCGCACGCCCGTCACCTAGCATGTGCATCACCTCAACACCAAACACATATCACGTATATTCAGGGATTCATACCCTCAGCACCAAGTTTAGAAGTGGTACTTACCTCGAACAAGCCAAATCCAATACCGAGCAAGCCAAATGATACTCTAAAAATGCCATCCCGCGGGTCCCGACCTCCGAACGGCTCGAAACTAGCCAAAAGCAACTCAAATATCAAATAATGCCTAAAGAAACAATCCCAAATGATAAAGGTTGAATCTCTAATCAAAATTCTAAAGTCAACTAAAGAGTCAAACCCGGGACTGTACCTCGGAATCCGACAAAACTCACAAAATAGGACAACACATTCAATTACTAGTCCAACCATATTAGTTTCACTCAAATCCGACTCTAAATCTACGTTCAAAACTCGAAAATTCTCTATGAAACTTTAGACAAAATCCCCAATTTTTCTCTTTAAAATTCACAATCCAACTACCAAAAACGAAGATAGATTCACGAAATATAACCAAAATTAAGTAGAGAACACTTACGCCTGATCCATATGGTGAAAATCGCTTCAAAAATCGTCTCAATATGCGGTCTATAGCTCCAAATATGAATAAAGTGACCAAACCCTCGATTTAAAGCTTCTGCCCTGTCATCTTCGCTTTTGCAAACAAATGAGCTACTTCTGCAGCGTCGCTTCTGCGACAATACATCCGCTTATGCGAAACCAGCTGAAAAATCAACCCTTGCACCTGCGGACAAGATATCCGCTTCTGTGACATCGCAGGTGCGAGCCATCATTCGCTCCTGCGCAAGACCTCGCTTCTGTGCTCCATCCAACCGCACATGCGCATCCGTACATGCGCTCAAATCTCCGCTTCTGTGATCTTCCTCACCCAGCCTTTTCTCGCTTCTGCTATGGGCAGCCTGCATCTGCGAAGTCGCTTCTGCGACCAAGACTCTGCAATGAGGCTACACCAACACCAAAAAATTTCAGCAACGCAACAAGAGATAAAAATGATCCGAACCACGTCCTTAACTCACCTGAGCCCCTTGGGACCCCGTCCAAATATACCAACAAGTCCCATAACATAATACGGACCTACTCGAAGCCTCAAATCACGCATTACAACATCAAAACGACGAATCGCACCTCAAATCGAACTTAAAAAACTTTTGGATTTTCTACTTCTAAAACTCGCACCGAAACATATCAAATCAACCGGGAATGAGCTCAAATTTTGCACACAAGTCCCAAATGACATAACGAAGCTATTCAAATTCCCAGAACTACAATTCGAATCTGATATCATCAAAGTCAACTCCCGGTCAAACTTATGAACTTTCCAAACCTTCAAATTTCCAACTTTCGCCAATTAGCGCTTAAACTTTCTAGAAATATCCAAATGCAAACCGGGCATACGCCCGAGTCCAAAATCACCATCCGGACCTAATGGAACCATCAAAACTCCAATCCGAGGTCAAATACTAAAAGTCAAACTTGGTCAACTCTTCCAACTTTAAAGCTTCAATCATGACATTCATTCTTCCAAATCAATTCTGAATAACTTGAAAACTAAAACTGACGATTCACACAAGTCATAATACATCATACGATGCTTCTCAAGACTTTAAATAGCTAAACGGAATGCAAATGCTCAAAACGACCGGTCAGGTCGTTACAAAATACCTTCAAAATTTATTGATTGACAATTTCAATTCGAACAACAATTGTGCAACGTGAAAGAAAGTTACTGAAAAAAAGAGAGGATAAAAAGCAGAGAAAAACGAAGGAAGAAAATTGAGGAAATAACAAAGAAGGAGAAAGAGAGACGGGGAGAGAGAAAGAGAGAGAGAGAGAGCAGGGATGAGAAATAAATAAATCCCTGTTCAATTTCTAATTTAAAGGAATACTATAATTGTGTATAATTGGTAAGTTGTGTATGCCCATATAATTAAGTTAAAACTTGATCAAAGAGAATAATAAAATTTTATATGTAATATAGGAAGATAAAAATTCCGTCAAAATTTTCTTAAATGCAGTGCGTGTTTTTGGAGTGAAAGAAGAAATTTTCACTGAAAAGGGAGATGCTCCAAGACTGCATACTACTACAATTTGGACCAAAATATATATTTACGGCCATTTCCAAACACATTCCTTGATTTAGGCCTCGCTACCACCTAACCATTAGTCTGTTCTTGACGTTGTAGTTCTTGCGTTGGGCCTGAATGAAATAATTGACCCATCGTAGAAACATCAGTCATGTTAATGAGCCCATCAATACATTTGAAAAAATGACATTGTATAGTTACTCTCAAAATAATAGCAAAAAAATATATATTATATATATTTCTGTATGTGATATAAAAAAATATAAATTTTATACACTTTTTACTGCTACAGAATATAAATAATTACTATTGCGAGCTAAAAGTGATCTTTGCTCAATACATTTCTCTACAAGGCCTCTCGTGCAAAGTGCTAAACAATATCTAAAACACCACAATTCCTTCAACTATGTAAGCAATATTATGGTTCTTTAATTTCTCTCCTCAATTGTTTTATCATATTTAATATATAACAGCTGAATTATTTAATCAACTTTGGACTAATCATGACACATCAGCATAACGGAACGATTTGAAAAAAGAAATCGGGCGTGAGAAATAGTAGGTTCAGTGGTACTACACATCCATCAACATGTATGAAGAGTTCAATGACATAATCTACACTAATTGCATTATGGTTTTGGATTTAATGTTAGATATTTCATGATAATATAAGGTGTAAAGCTACAGGTGAATTCCCTAGTAACAGACACAACTAGAAGGCTAATAATTCATTTTAAATTGCTAAAATTAAGAAGAAGAAACGATTATACTATTAAGTAAGAAATTGGATCGAGCCAGGGAGTCAAATGGGCGAGTTGGGCTGATTTTGGACCGGTCAAAAAATAGCACGAGCTAGCTTCGGACTGGTAATTAAAAAATGGCAAGCGTTTGCAAAGTCATTGAAAAAGAATCACTATTTTGCTGCAACACAGAAAGTTCCAGCATAATATACTGAAGATTGGTGCACCTATGTATGAACTTGCAACATATTATGCTGGAACACCAGTACACAAAAAGTTCCAGTATAATATACTGGGGAGATTGGAACACCTGTATATGAACTTCCACCATATTATGTTGGACCAGTATATTATGCTGGAACTCCAGTATATTATGCTGAATGTTCATTGTTCACTTGTAAAAAAAGCGAACTCCAGTATATTATGCTGGAATATTTTTTGAATTTTGAACAGTATTTTCGTTCAGATTTATCTTTACATGAAAGTGGCTAAATTTCGATTACTTTTGAAACTATGACTATTTTTTAATTACCACTTGTAAATTTGGCTATTTTTGAATTTCACCCAATAGGTTGAGTCAATAAGATGGGCGGGTCATTGCGCTGACCAAAAGTTACTTGGGCTAAGATGCTCTGAGTCAAGATGGGTTAAATTTCGGTCATAGCGCCACCCATCCAATTCTTACCAAGCTTTAATTTAATGTGTGTATTTTTTTATGAATTGGAATTATCAAATAAGATTTTTTTTCCTTTTTGTTATCGTCATATATAATATATCACACAAAAAAGAATTATTTTAAAAATATTTTAACAAAATTACTCATAAATTAATTTAAGCTAAGAATTATCTCAATATTAGATGGCTGAAATGAATTGAGTTCAACAAATAAGCACGCCAATAACTCGAAGGATTTGGACTGATTAAATGAATTTGGCTCAAATAGTCACCCGTGGGTCGAGCCATCTTGGTTGCAATTAACACTAGACCTTTGCTATTAGAAGTGAGGAGGACTGCGAAAGGAACTTAAGTGAAGTGATGATGGGAAATGGCGTCCAATTATGAAGACCCCACCGAGTTTCTTTGTGTAAATGATATAACTAACATGATTTTGAGGTATATTAGTTTAATAATTCCTAATGGATTACCTCTTGTCACTAATCATAATTATTACTTATATTAAACAGTTTTACCTCAAAAGAAAAATAGGAGCTTGCACCGAAAAGCATGTGGACTCCTAAAAGGTCAACTCCACTAAACAACACCCCAATTATTGCTCTCTTTTTCCTATTTTTCTCCTCCTGGAAATAAAGATTATCTTAGAAGTTTCACCTTCTTTTCTTTTATTCTCTTTTTTTCTTTTTTATTTCCATCTCAACGTTCTGATTATATGGTATCTACAAGGACTCTTTTTCTATATATATCAAATCTCTAGTTTTCACTATAACAATTAACAATTAAAAAATAATAGCAGACATACATTAACTATCAAACGTCTTTTCCAGATTGAATTATATTTGAGTAAACTAAGTTTAAAAACCTTTGAGAAATTCAGGCTGTTGGCTCAGGATTTTGGACACAAATGATACTTGTCTTTTCCTCTCCAAGAGGTAGTTGTCTTGGATCTTATGTTGATGATGAAAAGAGGCCGACAATTTGTTGTTACACATACAGGGATTTGACACAAATAATGGCCCATTTAATTATATACTATCGCCCATCAAATTTCACTATCCGATATATGTCAAGCTCCATAAGAACTTCATCAACAAGTTTAACTTTGAGAGACAGTGGGAAAAAAAGACCTATATATATTAGGGTAATAGAAAAACACTAAACACTTATCTTCTAAGAAATCAGATTTCCACTTAAATTTTATATAATTATATCAATGTAGCACTTATCTACGTCACCCGTCAAAGAGTCACTTAAGAGCCTCAGTTCTCCCGAGGAGCACATAGATTCTTGGATTTTATCAGAACTTCTTTTAATCACGTTTCCTGAACATCTAAAACTAAAATGATCAAACTGGATTTGGTATTGTTTTCATGCCAATTAAACTAGCAGTTGGTATAAGTTTTTACTTAAATGGTCATTCAACTATTCGAAATTATCTAGTAAAGTTATCTTTTTTTCGTTTGTAACAAAAACGTCACTTAACTATGTCTATAGCACTCAGGTCATTCAACTAAAATTTTCAAACTTTTGATTGTCAAATACCTACTTACCCTCTAAACTATCAACTTTTATCTTCTTTCTTTTTTACTTTTTAAATATTATGACTTTTCTCTTTTTAATCTACATTATGAACTTACTTATATAACAAATATTTTATTTATAAAATAAAAAATAAAAAATTATTTTCCTAGCTTATATAATGTCGGAATAATAATATAATTGAGCATAATTTTCAAGAACATATAACGTATTATAAAATACCTTTATTTTAAATAATTACTTTTTATATTACATGCATGAATATATATTTTGCAACTTTTATTTTCTTTCATTCTCAATTGTGTAATTAAATTTTTGAATTTTTGATGTTAATATCAAAATTATTATTATGAACAAATTGTTTTAATTAATTTTTTTACTATGCTGAATGTTTTATTATTTCAGCTTATATATGCTTAAATACTATTTTATTTTTCAATATATAAGTAAAATTTATATATTCTATAGGTAAGTCCATAATATGAATCTAAAAAACATCAAAATATTAAAAGGTTTACAAAACTAAAAAGAAAACAAAAGTTGATAATTTAGAGGGTAAAATATTTGGCAATAAGAAGTTTGAAAATCTAGATGAGTGACATTCTAAGTGTTATAGGCATAGTTAAGTAACATTGTTATTACAAACGAAAGAAAAATAATTTTAGTAGATAATTTTGAATAGTTGAGTAATTATTTGAGTAACTCGGACGTATATAACTGAGATATTTCAGAATAATAAATACTTGTATTTAGCAGTCATACAATTGCACATAACACATCGAATATTAGGACTTAATTAGGAGTTATTTTTGAGGATAAAGTCGCCGCAATTTTCTAATATATGATGTCAAAGGCATGTAGAGCAATTTACGCCATATGTTTTAAGTTTTTTTTTTTTTTTTTTTTTTTGGGTAAAGATGTAACTAAAAAACTCCAATATAGCTACAGAGCATCTTAAAATCCATAGCCACCCTCCTCAAAGGTTACTATGGAATATAGGCCTCCAACAAAGCTAAACTATACAAGTAGTTTTTGAAGTAATTCATGATAGCAACGTGCTTTCTTTGACATTCTGACAGGTTCTATTCTATCTATGAACTCTTTTTTTATCTGTACTACTATCATATCTATACTTACATTGAATTCCCTAAACAGTTTCTAGCTTTTCAAATGTGGTACATTCCTGCACTCCTAATTGCTGCTACAATCTCTTTTTTGAATTGATGCCAATGCATGTTCTTGATTCTACTTAGTGTCTGCTGCACCCAGAATCTAAATTTCTGCTCATTGAAGTATTTCTGCTCTAAGTTTCTTTGCCCAACTACAATTAGCAAATAGGTATCGAGATGATTCCTCGATCAATTGATCACACAAACAGCAATGCTCATTCTCAATATGAATCTGCAATCTCCTTAGTTTTCCTTTGTGAGCAACCTATCCTGTAAAGCCAACCATGTTATGAACCTATGTTTTGGTTGTGAGGTGGAGCTCCAGATCAGTTCAGCACATCTCATTCTTTCTCGAGGCTCTATCAGATTGTTATAGCTGCTTGAAATAGAATATGTTCCCTAGGGCCCTAATTATAATTTCCTTGTTGATACCAGTTTTGCATTAAATCTTTTAAGGAATTAATCTTTTTCTAATACCAACTGCAGTCAGTGGGAATTTGGTGACTCCATATATCATTATTGTTCCTCATATAAATCCTATGCACCCATTTCGCCCATAGTGAATCCTCTTTGTTTGCTAACTGCCAGAATTCTGCTTCCTTTGATATTTAAACTACCAAACTTCTTTGGACAACAAACTTTTTCCCAGGCTACAGGTGATATCTTCCTCTTGCCTTCAGTGCTTCCCCATAAGTACTCTCTATATTTCTTGTCAACCTCCTTCGATACAATTTTTGGAAGTATAAATGCTGATCCCCAGATTCTGTGTAATGAGAATAAGACTGCAGTAACTACATGTAACCTCCCAGCATAGGACAATTGTTTGGAGTAGACAGTGCTGATTCTGGTAGTGATCTTATCAATTAGTTGATGACACTCCATCTTATTCCACTTCTTAGATGATAGGGGCAATCCCAGATATCTTATAGGGGATGTTCCTAGCATGACACCAGTTTGTGGCACCAGTATATCTTTCATTTGATCATCCACTTCATACACAGAAATTGCTTAGCCACCAGCCCTGTTACTTTGCTGAAATGTGATAATGCCTCCATTGCTCTTGCTATTGGATTAGGTGTTCCTTTACAGAAAATCATCAAGTCATCGGCAAATATCAGATGAATCAGTTTTAACTGCTACATATAGGGTGGAACTTGAAATTTGGAAGCTCACTCATATACTTTAAAGTTCTGGAAAGATACTCCATGACTAATACAAAGAGCAGGGGAGACATTGGATCTCTTTGTCGCAATCCCCTCTTCCTATCAAAGAATCCATAACCTTCACCATTGACTCTAATTGTATACTTTGGAGATGTAACACATACCATAATCAGTTCTATGAACTTAGTAGGAAAACCATATCCTTTGAGTGCTTCTTCAACAAACTCCAAATTAACCATGTCGTATGCTTTCCTTAGATCAATTTTTATCATGCATCTGAGCGAGGTCTGTTTATTATAGTGTCTTAACAAGTCATGACATATGAGTACATTATGCACCATAGACCTCTCCCGCACAAAAGCTGATTGGTTTTATGCCATAATAGTATTGACTACAATCTTTAATCTACTACATAACAGTTTAGAGCTACACTTGTACAAAACATTGCAATATGCAGTGGGTCTGTATTGGCTTGCAATTTCAGGCACTTTCACCTTTGGGATCAAAACAATGTTGGTTGTTTTGAGTTGCCTCAGTAACTTTCCATTATTGAGAAAAGTCAGAATTGCCTCTGTAATATCCTTCCCGACTATATCCATGCTGATTTAAAGAATTCACCTCCATACCCATCCGGCCTTGGACTCTAGTTACTATTAATTTTGAACATAGCTTGTTTGACTTCCATCTCAGAATACGGTCTAAGCAGGTCTATCTGTTGTGCCACTGTTAGTGTTGGACTATTACTTAGGATTCTTGTGAAAGCTTTTAATCTATCATTCTTTTTCCTTCCTAGTAGATATGTATAGTAATCTACAAAGATATCCGCAATTACATCTTGATCAGTCTGCCAGTTCCCATGCTTATCCTGCATTTGAGTGATTGCCTGCTGTAATCTCCTATGTTTTATCACTTAATAGAAGTACTTCGTGTTGTCATCTCCAAGTCTTATCCAGTTTGCTTACACTTTTGTTGCAAGAACATATCTGCTAGGAAAGAAGAGTGCTTATAATTTTGGAACTTAGTTTTTTCATCTTCCTGGAGTTGTATATTCAAAGGATCTGACTGCAGTAGTTCCGGAGCTAGTTTCAGCAACTCTTTGTCCTCTTCTGCTTCCTTGACTATGTTCCTAAATTGCTGAGAATTTAGCTCTTTCAATTTCCCTTTTAGTTGTTTCATTTTCTTAACCACCTGATATATTCTGCAGCCATCAATATGTTCATCCCACACTTCCCGGGCCTTCTAAAAAAAAAGAGGATGTTGTGCCCACACATTACTATAATAGAAAGTCTTCCTCCTTTTGATGTTTATTTCATTTAGAACTTCTTTAGCTGGGCAGTGGTCACTGATGCCTTCAGGAAGGAATGTTGCCTTACATGTAGGCATAGTGTTTAACCAGACTTCATTAATGAACACCAAATCAATTTTAGAAAATATTCTGTGATCACCATTTCTATCATTCCAAGTATACTTTTGGCCTTGTTGAGGTACCTCTATTAAACCACAAGTATCCATACAATTCTGAAAGTCTACAACTTCTGCCCAAGCAACTAGATTACCTCCCATTCTATCCTCCATCTTCAATACAGAGTTGAAATCTCCTAGTAGTAGCCAAGGTTTTTGACAAGTGGAGCTTAGTTGTACTAAAGTCTCCCATAGTTCCTCCCTCTCCTCTCTAGTGTTCTGTGCATACACAACTGATAATATGAACTTTAGTTGCAAAGGAATGTATGTTACCTCACAAGTGATCACTTGAGTTGTGCTCATGTTTAGTTGGGTTGTATAATAGTCTGGTCTCCAACTTATCCATATTCTGCCATTGTACTGCTCTCCAAGGTTGTTATGTTATTCCATCCACTAAACATTTTATTGGCTATGCTATCAAATTTGTTGCTGTTTATTTTTGTCTCCAATAATTCTACTAGATTTACTTTTTTTTCATTGCGAAGGAGCTTGACCTCCTTTTGCTTATTGGGAGCATTGAGCCCCCTAACATTCCAACAAAGCATACTAACCATTTCCTAAGAGAGGAATGGTTTGGCCTCCCGCACTTTCCCCTTCAATAGCAGAGACATTGCAATTCATTTTAGTCTTGTGAAGAACCTTAAAAGCATTATTACTTGTTACCTAGTGTATCTGTTTAGTTTGAGCCCTGCTTGTTTGTCCTCTTGATGGTGTGATCCATCCACTCTTCTGTTGCTCTTGTTGTCTCTCTGTCATGGATTCCTTTTGCCTTGTTCCAACACTTTGTTGAACTTGTTGAACCTGTTGTGTCTCACTTGGTTGCATTGTGGGAGACTTAGTATTCTGTTTGCCAACTTCTTTCTCTGCTTGTACTGGATTTTCATCCTGCAGTGTAGTTTTTTGCCCTTTCTTCTTCCTACATTCTGTCTCTCAGTGGCCATACTTTTTGCAATATTTGCATAAAGTTGGCTTCCAGTCATACAACATCTTTTGTTCCACCATTGAACCCTTCGCATCCTGAATAATACACAATCTGGCAACTTTGTATCCATTTTTACCTCTACTAGAAGTCGAGCAAAATTAAGTCATATCTTCTTCTATGTGTTTTGGTCCACCATCAATGGTTTCCCAACCAAACTTCCTATCTAACTTAGGCCTTTTGGACTCTAGTACTTGAAGTCCAATCCAGGTAACCTTATCCAGATTGGTACAGTGTGTAATTCTTCTCAGGTAAACTCTATTTCCGGGCACCATGCTTTGACAATAAAGGGCTTTTTATCAAAGTGACAAATGCCACCTTGAATTGCTTCAGTTTTCCCCAGTTCTGTATCAAATCTTACAAGTACAATCCCGTTCTTTAGCATTGAGATTTTATTTATCCCATACTTCGCCCATATCCTTGGTATGTAACCATTGAGCACAGGGAATGGGGGGTGAGCACCCAAAACATAACATACACTGCATTTCTCCAATATTCAATCTCCAACGCTATATCCTCTAATTCAATGTCTACAATAGGTGACTCACCTTGCAATTTGGGAGATATGTACTCAAGTTTGAAGCCAGCATTGGACAATTTTGAGATGTCAAAATTTTCCCAAATCGAACTCCGTTCCACCGGCATTTCGAGTTCCTCCTCCACTTGATCGGCCCATGACTTGTTACCCACTGCTAGATGGAATATGCTGCTTATTGCCTGACTTTACTATCTCTGTCCATTGCTGAATAGCTTTCAATTTGGCTGTCTTCTCTGTTTCTCCTACCAAATTTACTGTTTCATTGCCATCCTTTGCCTCTAGGGTTCCTGACGAGTAAGTGTTCTGGGCCAATTGACTACTTTGAGCTTTTTGCCCGCGTTGTTGGTGGTGTTTTTCAAGTGTTTCCTGTGCCATTAAAGCCTTTTGAGATGGAACACGTGCCCTCTTCCCGTGACCAGCGCATGTTAGTTAAAGTGCATCGAAAAAACGATCATTACCACAAGGTTTTTTTTTAGAAAAAGATAATCCTGAACTTTGAACAGGAGAAATTGGTCAAATTGTTTCAAGTTAATCGTCCATGTGATTCTCTTTACATAAGCTAGTTGAGTTGTCCCTAGTACCCTCAAGTGGTTTTTAGGTGAGTGAAATGTGTATTTTGCCGTACCACGTATCACATAATCATTGGGGTCTGACTGGATGCAAATTGTTAAGATTGGTTACTGCTTAAGGTTCCACAGCATCTCCAAATACGTGCACTCGTGGTTGGAAGTTTGGAATTTGCACAAAATAATTGCCCAAAAATCGGGAAAGAGAATATTTTAGCAAAACCAGATTTGGGTTAGGCCTCAAGTATATCTCGCGCGCATGGGGGAGGGGGGGGAGGGAAAATCAACCCATTTTACCTTCAGGACCAATTTATCATGTGCGCGAGACCACTCCCTTTTACTAGCTCTTTACAAGTCCAACAAAGAGCAATTCAATATAAGGAAAAGAAAAAGACTTTCCACAACCAACGAGGGACACTTTATTTTTCACAAAAGACAAAGAAGTAAAGAAAAATAAAGGACCACAAAGAAATCTTTGGCTTTGCATTATCAAGTGATAATAATACCAACACTATTTAGATATTTAGTAGCAATTGGAAATGAGCTAGGAAGAATATAAAGAGTTAGACGAAGGCATGTTGATGATGGACGAGTAAATTAAAACTATTAAATCAAAATGAGGAAAGATTTAAATTTGTTTAAATGTTACAGATGGACAGCTAAGTTGATGATATGAATTATGATAAAGGGACTATTTCACTAACATGAAATTGATTGCTTTAAATTGGAATATAGCGTCTAAATGCATGTGAGCAAAGAGTTACTTACACGCCATGCTCAACTCTAATATTTTATAAAACAATTCAATACGTCCATAAATTTTTTTTTTTTCTTTACGTAATACTCAATTGGTGACTTCTAAACGTGGATCAATGTTCTGTTTGGATCACTACTTGGAAACGTGACTCCAAATTCAAGCAATTACCTCACCCATTTTTCCTAGAAATCCTGCTCATTACTCTTGGGAAAATATGCTTGTTTTTCAAGTATTGCCTACTGTCTATGAGAAAAATTTCTTTGAAATATTTAGCGAAGATCTTTGAAAAACATGCTTGGTTATGCCTTTCTTTTATGGAAAGTTTTTGGTGCTGAAAAGTGCCGCAAGTTTTTTTGGACCCCACACAAAAGACTATAACTATTCAAACACATTTAATTTTACACGAAATTTCTTCAAATACATTAATACTCCTTAAAAAAAATTTAAAAAGATTACCCTAAGACCACCAAAATATGGTTGAACGGCATTCTCATTTTCATCGTTGGGAGAAAAAAGAAGGAAGTTGGAATGCATTTAAATATTACTGAGGCCTAATTTTTTTTTAAAGATTGAGACGTTTGAATTTGAATATATATCTAAATATTAAGATTGTGTATTAAGATTAAAATATCTGAATCTGAATACACTTTTGAAATATTAAGATGTGAATTAACATTTGAATACTAAATAACTGAGACAGGTTGTTTTTCTAACATCTCAATGTATAAAATTTATCTTTATTTAAAATTAGTAAATATAAAATTTAAATAAAATACTAATTAATATATATACACACACACACACACTACATATTTTAAAATATGGTAGGTGGTGGTATGGCTAACGGAGGTGTTTGTGAATGCCAACTAGAGGCGGTGGTTGGTTGTGATTTTGGTTGATGGTGGTGGTTCTGGGTAGTAGTTAATAGTGATTGGTAACGATGGTAATTATAATTGAGGATGGTAGTGGTGGTTGTGGTTGTGATTGAGGAAGGTGATGGTGGGTAGTGGTAGTTTATAATGGTGGGCGGTGCCGGCTATGGTTGCTGATGGTGATGGGGTAGTTGGCTATGGTAGTTGAGGTGTGTGAGTATGTGGTTATGATTGAGGATAATGGTAGTGGGGGTGGTAGGTGGTGCTAGTAGTAGCAGCTATGGTTGAGGATGATGGTGGTAGTTGATAATGATAGGTGGTGATGGCAGTTAGTAATGAATATGGATGATAACCTCCACAAAGATAAAATTTATAGATGTAACATAAGACATACATACGGAAAAAAAATAAACAAAAAATCACTAAGAAAAAGTTACATATGAAAAATAAAATAGGAAGATAAATATAAAAAAAGCATCGCACTTTTTGCAGTTCTATGATAACAGTGTGCTGGGGAGCAATCTTCTCAGCCGGAAGAGAAGCACTCCATGCCTATTTAAATATTGTCATAAATTATACTCAGAAGAATTGTATTATAAACTATACTCATAAGCCCTCTTCTCAGTAATAGTATTTAGAGGCTTTTGATATTTTAAAAATAAGAAAGTATAAAATTGTCAAAAGAATAAATAGGCATTCATGTAAGAGAGTGCCATGTTACAAGTACTAAAATAAAGTATCGGATAAAAAAATTGGGCCATAAAAGAACACATAAATGGACGTTTTTATTAATACATGATAAATAACAACTATAGCGTTAGAGGAAAGTTGAGTAATCATATTTAAAGACGTTTGCGCTATGTAAATAATAAGGTAAATGCAAAAATAGGGGAAACACGTTGTCTTCTATTTTTTAAAAATTAAATACTAATGATAATGTATTACTATTATGAAGCACATTAAGAGATTTTCAATGACCTAAAAAATCTGTATAAGAAAGCTGTGACATGTCAACGTATTGTCATGGGTATGAAATCTTTTTGGCGTAAGTCAATATCATAGACTCTATAAATTAAATAGAAGCCGAAAAAGAAGAAAAAATTTAACTGAATGACCAAGACAACATATATCATAGAGGCATCGCCTTTTGGCTATCACATAAACAGTGTGTCACCAAGCTTGCCATTAGAGATAGCAGAAGTAATCGGACTAGTGAAGCATTTCAACACATAATATAAACCAATTAAGAGATAATAAAGAGTTATGATAACAAATAAATACAAAAAGTCTCAATTACCTCATTGAAGACGGCAATCAACACTAACAATGTGAATAAAGTACATATATACATGTGCTTGCAAATTCCAGCATGACCTTCAAAGAAAAATGCTTGCTAAATTTGGGTTCTCTTGATATTTTATGAATGTGAAAAATTGCCATAATAAGCTAAATAATTTTGCTAGTTGACAGCGTGCGAGAAAGAAACAAATAAAACATATGGAATTTCCTACATTGTTCGTGTTTTGGACATGGGCTTGTAATTTCCTCCTTTCACTAATTCGAGTTCAATTTACCACCTCATGGTAAATAATACTATTATTAATAAAAGAAAGAAGAAGAGTCTCCCATCACAAGAGTCCTTCATAATATGGTAAACATAAATAAAAAAAAACACAATAAAAAAGAAGCCCAAACAATCTGACAGTTGATTTCTGAAGTTTCATATAGAATTGCACAAAAGGATTAAAACCGAACTCTTATGCTCTCAGCTTCTCTCTCATGCTCTCAACGCACGTTAGCTAACGTACGCTGGTCGCGGCTGCCATGGGGAGAGGCCGAGGTTGCGGACGAGGACGGCCAAAGAAATCACCTATTATTGCTTTCGAAAGCTTAGTAAGTACTAGCTCTCAACCTAAGAAGTCAATACCACCCCAAGCAAATGAGACGATACAACCGGAGCACCAAATGACAGAGATGATTACGAGTGAAGAAGGATCATCTTCAATTGTTGGTGGAATAAGCAGGAAATTGAAGCTTAGTGCAGCGGAAATAATAGGCCAAACTGAAATTGCTGGTGTAGTTAGATCTGGGGAGAGAGCCAATGGAACAGTAAAAATGGCTAGCCCTAAACAGAGTACCGATGACAGTAATTTAGCAAAGAAAGAGGAAAATGCAACGGAGCTGAACAAAGATAGAAATGAGTCCATAGATCCTAAAATTGGTACAGAAAGCCTTAAGGAACAAACAAATACTACAAGCAGAATTGAGGCTACTGTACCAAGCATTGCTACTGCACAAGTCCATGAACATATAACTCTAGCAGTAATCCCCACACGTAGCAGAGAAGGGCAAAAAACCTGGGTAAACTTGTTTCAGCAGAATCGAGCAGCCACACATGGTATGACACTTTGATTCATACCTTCGTAAATTGTTGATGGGCAACCAATAGTGCAACTAGAACTTCAGGATGTGGTGGAAGAAGAGGAGAAATAGAGTGCGACGATGATTGCGTATATAATTGGGGACAATCCTGGTTATAATGCAATGAAAAGATATATTGCACAGCATTCGCTAGATATTACTGAACCTGACTTGTTCTTACATGATAAGGGTTATTATGTGATTAAGTTCCAATCGATGGTGGATATGCACAAAGTGTTCTATGATGGGCCACACACCATTAATAATAGACCAATAATTCTAAAGCCATGGACACCTGATTTTGATTTAAGCCAAAGATTCCTAGCTGAGATCCCTCTATGAGTTATACTCCCTAAACTACCTATGAGTTGTTGGGGTAATGAATCTTTAAGTAAGATCGCTAGTGCAATTGGAAAACCTTTGTTTGCAGATGAATGCAATACTAAGCAAACAAGAATCTCCTATGCGAGGATGCTAATAGAAGTTAATGTAACAAAGACCTTGCCTACAGAGATAGCTGTTATGGATCCTAGAGGTAGAAAATTTCAACAACAGTTGGTGTATGAGTGGAAGCCTAATTATTGTGACAAATGCCAGAAGATTAGGCACATATACCCTGCTCAACAAGGGCCTAAGATGTAACAGATTGAGCAGCCAAAACAAAGAAGAGAACAAAAGAAAGTAACATATGAATGGAGATCTAAAGGACCAGTGGGGGTTGAAACTTCCAACAAAGTGAATCAGCCGCAAACTCCCACAGCACAACAACAAGAATAGGTTAGCTTAGCAGTGGTGACTCAGTAAGCTAACTTGTCACAGGAGACTAGAAGATTCAAGAGATTTCTGAAAATGAGGCTACAAAAATGAGGTCAGTAGGTAAAGGCAAATGGGTGGAAAGTCCAGTGATAAACTTAGAAAATTTTCCTTTACTAACATCTCCTGTGTATAGGAATAGCCTTCATAAAGGGTCTACGTGTACCAGTGTGAGCTCTTCTCTACCTCATGACAGAGGTGGGGGCACTCACAAGACTCTATGACTTGGTTAATATGGAATGTCAGGGGCATTAATAAGTGGTACAAGCTGAAAGAGCTGAAGAAATATCTTAAAGCTAAAAACATAAGGTTTGCTGGTATCATAGAAACTCGAGTTAAGTAACATAATATGAAGAAAATGTGCTCCCATATTGCCCCTGGCTGGGATATTTTGCACAATTACACATGTGCAACTAATGGGAGAATTTGGCTAATATGGGATCTCAGTTACTATAAAGTTACTCTAATTAGAGTAGAAGCACAAGTTGTTCATTGCCTAGTTAATGGAGTCATAGGAGATCAGGAATGTCCACTTACTATGGTCTATGGATTCAACACTATTGAGCAGAGGAAACAGTTGTGGGATAATCTTATTGAAATTAGGCATGGGGTCAACAAACCATGGATCCTTGGAGGAGATTTCAACTCTGTATTACAGCTTCAAGACAGGATCCATGGAAATCCAGTAAACCTTGCTGAGATTCATGACTTCACAAAGTGTGTTCAAGATTTAGGTGTTAATGAATTGGCATGGGAAGGGGATTACTACACTTGGTCTAACAAACAAGACGGAATGGACATAATTTGGAGCAGAATTTATAGAATGTTTGGCAACTATGAATGGATGATGCAGTAGGGACATATCACTACAGTATATGACGTTTCTTTCATATCTGATCATGCCCCTATGAGCTTAAACTCACTAGACCAAGACAGCAGGAGAATTCCTTTTAAGTTATTCAATGTATGGATCGAACATGAAACCTTCCTAAGTATTGTATAGCAAGTTTGGAGTCAGAGAGTGTACGGGTGGACAATGCAGGACATCTGGGTGAAATTGAAGAAACTCAGACCATTACTCAGGAAACTTAATATTGAACGGTTTAAATTCATCAGACAGAAGATTGATACAGCTAGGAACGAACTTCTCATAGTTCAAAAGAGCATTAATGCTAGGTGTACTAACGAGCTGATTAAGAAGGAGAAGAATCTTATCAAAAGCCTAGAAAAATGGGATATGCTAGAAGAAGGAGCCTTAAGGCAAAAGGCTATAGCTGAATGGATAAAGTTAGGAGACTCTAATACAATGTATTTTACAGCTGTGATAAAGGAGAGGGTCCACAGGAATCAGATTCAGGAACTACAGTCACTTGCAGGTTGTAGATTAACTGCTCTGGCAGCTATAAAAGTGGAGATTATTGAGTTTTATAAATCATTGATGGGGACTGCTGCTCACTCACTACCTGCAATAGACAAATTGGTAATGCAAAAGGGACCAAGGCTTTCGCAACAACAGAGAGTGGAACTTTGTAAAGATGTAACTGAGAAAGAGATCTATGAAGGACTATGTTCCATTGGAGAAGATAAAGCACCAGGAATCGATGGCTATAATGCATGCTTTTTCAAGAAGGCATGGCCTGTTATTAAAGAGGAAGTCATTGAAGCTGTGACAGATTTCTTTTCTACAAGCAGGATGCACAGAGCTATCAATTGCACTGCCATCACATTAGTGCCCAAGAATGCCAGGCCTAAAACTGTAAAGGAGTTTCGACCAATTGCTTGCTGCACTGTGTTATACATGATCATCTCTAAGGTTCTTGCAGCTCGACTACAAGCTGTCATTCCCAATATTATCAATGAAGCTCAGGCTGAATTCATCCTAGGGAGAAGAATTGCAAACAATATAATCCTAGCTCATGAACTAGTGAAGGCTTGCTCTGGAAAATATATCTCACGTCGATGCATGATTAAGATAGACCTTCAGAAAGCGTATGATTATGCGGAATGGCCTTATATAAAACAAGTCATGGAAGAGATGAGATTCCCTCAGTTATTTACCTCATGGATAAGGAAATGTATTCAAACTGTCAACTACTCCATCATTGTTAATGGGGAGCCAACAACTCCCTTTAATGCTGCTAAAGGATTAAGACAAGGTGATCATCTTTTTTATTTGCGATTGTAATGAAGTTCCTGAACAGAAATCTTAATTGTCTTAAGGAAGTTAGAGATTTCAAACATCACCCTAGATGTGTTAAGCTGGGAATAACTCACCTTAGCTTTGCTGATGGTCTACTACTATCTAAGAGGTGATATCAATTCTATAAAGGCAATACAACAGAAATTTCTACAATTCACACAGGCATTTGGACTGTAGAAAAACTTGAACAAAAGTGAAGTCTACTTTGGTGGAGTTCCTACAGAGCATAAGCGGCAGATTTTGCAGCAATTAGGTTTCACAGTTGGAGAATTACCCTTCAAGCACCTTGGAGTTCCATTATTAACAAAGAAATTCAGTATACTGCAGTGGCAACCCCTTATCAATAAGATGATTGCAAGGATCACTTCTTGGACTGCAAAGACATTGTCCTATGCAGGAAGGGAACATCTAGTGCAGAGTGTTTTATTTGGAATTCAAGCTTTTTAGGCTCAGCTTTTTGTGATACCTACCAAGGTAGTTAACTTGATTGAAGGAATATGCTGATCATATATCTGGTCAAGTGGCAATGGAATCACAAAAAAAGCTTTGGTTGCATGATAGAATGTGTCTGCCCAAGGCTAGAGGTGGACTCAATATCACCAACCTAAGGATTTGGAATCGTGTAGCAATAGCCAAAATTTGCTGTGATTCGGCACATAAGCAGGATAAATTATGGATTCGATGGATTCACACATACTATATCAAGGGGCAGAAGTTCACCAATTGGACAACATCACAACAAGCTTGTTGGATGGTCAGGAAAGTATTTGAGGCTAAGGTAGTTTTAGAGAATCAACAATATATACAGTCACTCAAGAAAAGTTTAATCCGAAAAATATACTTGACTCTGCTTGGTGATTACAGTCGAGTGGAATGGAAAAGCTTATTATTTAACAATGCAGGGTGACCAAAAGCCAAATTCTCAATGTGGCTCATGATGCATGAAAATGTATTAACTTCTGATAGGTTGTATAAATGGGGACTCAATGTGGATACTCAATGTATACTTTGTTAAAGGCAAGAGGAAAATAGAGAACACTTATTTTTGAAGTGTGAATACACTAAAAGTGTTTGGAACAAACTACTTCAATGGATGCAACTTCAATGCCCTAGAACCAGATATTCACAGCAATATAACCTGTGGATCATCACATGTTCTAAAGGAAAATCTGAGCAGGCACAAGTGTTCAAAATGGTATTTGCGGAAGCTATGTATCAGATTTGGATTGAAAGGAACGTCAGAGTTTTTGAAAAAAGAAACAGACAACGGGGAATTATTGCGAAGGAGGTTACTTACATATGCAGCGCACGAGTTCTACCTGGATCCAGAACCTATCTGCAATGTCTCCAATTTGAATTGATTATTTTATCCTTCTGGAATTTCTTTAGTAGATAGTTTTTAGAACTTAGTTGGAAATGGCTGTGTAGTATCCTGTAGTCGCTTAATGAGATGGCTAGTTGTGTGAGCTTAGCTATGAGTATATAAATATTTCTTTGGTGATTAATAAAAGTAAGTTAGGTACCAAAAAAAATAATTGCACAAAAGAATAAACTCATCATGAAAACTTCTTTAAGGGAAAGAACACATAGTCGCTGGCCACTGGTGGTAGATACCTCTTCAAATTCACTACTTCTTTTGGACACCCCTGGATTTTCTTATCACTTACAGTTTATTCATACTAAGCTTTTTAAACAAAGAAAATGAACGAAGATTAATTGCCACCATTATGTTAAATGTTGTAACTTTTCCATAACCAAGAAGGTGTCGTTTCAAATTGCGACCATTAGTTGTATTAATTGTTGAAGCCGTTCCACTCATTTTGGAAGAACATGAATTTTGAGATCATAAATAGCAATACTAAATTGAAGTTTCTATTATGATAGGAGAAACGCAAGAAAAAAGGGGAAAATAATAAATGGGGAATCTCTTCCTCTCCCTTATTTAATATTCATAATTAATGTATATAATGAAAAATGTAATTCAATTCCAAATTTTTTTCCTCTTCTATTATTTAAAGTCATACTAATAATTATGTAGGAAAAACAGTTTAATAATGGAGATTGTACCAAAAATAGGATGAAAGTCCAAAAAAATAGGAAAAAAGATAAATAAGAATGCTGTCTTTAGAGGACTGCCACATCATCATGCCAATTCCCAGTTTTATATTTATATATAGATCTTAATCATACAGACCTGTTCAGATCCATTAAGTGATTATGAAGTATAAAAATAAATACATTTAATGACTAAGATCTGAATAGGTCTGTATGATTAAGATCTATATACAAAAAAAATAAATCACTTAATGATTAAGATCTGAATAATTAAGATTCAGACTTTAAAAATAAACGTAGTTAAGATCTAAGATCTGAATAATTAAGATTCAAAACTCTATTAAGTGCAAACAAATAATGCCTAAGTTACACTATGACGGAACAGAATTTCCCATTTGTAGCGTAAAAGGACTATTTATAGTCTAAACAATTACGACAATTCTCCTTACCGACAGTCTCTTCAGTCAGAGATCGTCGTACCGAGTTTGCCTAGTGACTATGTGGTTTGCGAGCTATTGTACAGCGAGCAAGTCACCTAGTGCTATGATATTTTTAAGAAAAATATATTTTCAGTTGTTCCTGAAAATACTAGTCGACAAAATCTATTTTTTAATATATGTATATTATATACATATAATATACAAATTCTATATATTTTTTAGTTAGCCAATATAATTAATTAGGCCAACCGGCAATTTTGTATTTTACCCTATTTTTAACGGGACTTGGAGTTCTTTTATCACTCTATAAGAAAATAATAAAAGGATGGAAATCGTAGAAATTAATTTATTGATATTAAAGCAGGAGATGACATGGACCAAAGGAATTTGCTAGGGAAGACAAAAGCACGCACGACAGAAGAGTTGAAAGAACAAAAGCACGCATTTCATGAGGAATGTGTCTGTGTCTGCCATTTGTTTAGGTATACATATTCACGCATTTCGTGCATTCTAATGTATTATATTGTTTCATCTATTTTTATTACCAACTCCAGTGTTAAGATATAAATTGGGGTATACACTTTTAACCTTATTCGGATGAAACAAATTCAGCTTGCGAGCTAAGATAATAAATACTATTTCATATGACAATCAATAATTCAATATTATCAACTATTCAACTGTATAACATCTGCGGTCAATCCTTTTTGAAACAATCTTATTTGTTCCGATATGTTTTGGTTTTTATAATGAATGATTGTTATACACTTATAACAGTATTTGACGTTTAAATATTTTTGACTGTTATAAAAAAAAATTATCCAAAAATTAATTATTTTTTCTGTTTTAATATTACATATATAAGATAAAAAAATTATTCAAATTTAAAATCTCAAAATATATGCATATTTCACAAGTTAAATATTGAAGAAAGCTAATAATACATTATTGATAAATTCATAACTAAAAGTATAAAGATTTAAATTCTAAGGCAGATATTTTAAAGCTACCTAAAAAAATAAAAAGAATTCAAGATTGATGGAAGAACTTTGTAATTGTAGCTTGTTTGGTAGATTTCATTCTCTTACTAGCGTTATAACGCTTGAATTGACGAAGATTTGTATCCAAACTTTCAGCAAAGAGGTATCTAATAGCTTTCCCTTGAAGATATTAATCTAAGAGTTTAACAGTTATATTTATATCTAAATATTTTTAAAATTTTGTCTAATAGAAAAGATATAATGTGCAGATCTTCAAATCTTATATCTTATGCAAGATATACACTTTATTTAATGGAAAAGATTGTGTGCATATTTTTAGAATTCCTAGTTTCTATGTCGTGTTTCACACGTAATACCTAACTAAGAAGAGAAAAATAGAAAAATAATAAACTGAAGTATGAGAATAGATTCAGAAGTGTACAAATTCAGTAGACACGACGAATCGTGAACAATATTAATTTCATGTAACTTATGTGTTATGAAGATATTGAAGACATCACATGTTTAATTAATTCATACCAAGTATATTTATTATCACTATTATGTTGTAATTATTTGTATTAATAAAGTGGGTAGAAAAAAATATATCGGCGAGAAGACTTTGCAGATTTAACTATAAGAATTTAGGTCTTGTTGAGGTACCGTAGGAATGAAAAGAAGTTTTTAGTCTTTGATTTGAAAATATATCAACAAATATATAAAGAACTTTGTCAACAATGTATGTTAGCCTTACAATCTATCTACACACCTTACCAATTATATTATTATAGTAATTTGATTGCCACTCTATTCTCTCCTCCTCATCCTCAATTCTTTGTTTTTATTTTTTTCTTTTTCTCTCACCTGCTCTATTAAGATTTGAGTCTTAATAGGTTGGTCTCTATTAGAATATAATTTTCTTATTTAAAATAAATATTCTCAATGACTTAATAAAAGATGAACCAGATTGATACAAGTAAATTTATCCCGTGTTATGATTCGTCATGGTAGTTAATTAATGTATGCTTAGTTTAAATTCTTCTCATATATTTGTTCTCCTTTAAAATTCAAATTATAATTACTCGCGTACGTATATTTAAGTTATAACATTTATTTTTCAATTCAGTTGACTCATCATTGTAACTACTTGAAAGACCCAACTATAAGGTTGCATGCTTGATTTTAAGAGTTAACAATTTTGCCCTATGATTCTCACTTTTTTTTAGAAGTTGATTTTAATTCTTAGAACTATGTGTCACAAACTCAACAACTTACTAATATGTTAGACTTTACTTCATGTTAATTTATTCATCATACTAAGACTTGGTATGCTTATAAACACTTATTAAAAAATGTGTGTAAGAACAATTCTTTCCAAATCGAGTACAAAAAATTCTAATTTCAATGGACTCATAGAATCCACTCCAAAAATTTATTCTGCTTCCTATGTTAATTAGCTTAGTCATGTCCCCCAACTTTTTGGTGATATTCTTCTCCCTTAAATCAATACTTCTAGTACATTATAAATAGTCAATGGTGTAGGTCATCTTAATTAGAATTTTTAAAACTTTAAACACTCTTATGTCGAGAATAGTATGCAATAGCACACGTTGTTCACAATATTTACTTAGTTTACAATTACAAATTAAGCACAAATCCATCTTGATTTTCATAATTATTTCAGTTTGATTTGAATTTTGTAAGAAAATCAACGATTTACTATAAATTGTGATAGATTTAAAGAAATTATTATACTTAAAGAATATAGAAATTTAATTTGTAACAAATAAATTTGTCGTTGGGCTATGTTTTCTTTCTCCTACTGTTTTTTTAATTTTCCATGAAGGATTTGCAGAAATTAAATAAATTTGGTGTTATAAATGATAAAGGAAAACAACTTGTTAGAAACAGATCTGAAAAGAAATAGTTCTTTCATAAGCAATTCATATATGAGTACTCTACTCTCGTTGGTTCTGACTTCTGTCCAAACAAAAATAGGATTATAGGCGTATCCTTTTCATTGATTCTTTTGTTCTTTATCCTAACGTCTTTGATGTTCAAAAGAGGTAAAATATAATTCAAAAATTAGGATTACATTATCCTAATGTTTTCGTTTAGGTTTTTGATGTTCTTTCAGATTTTTTCACTTAAGTCCCTATTCTACTATAAAGCTACATCTTTTCGTGTACTATTTCAATTGTGTCCTGTTCTTGTGGATTTTTGTGTTTAATATTGTAAGGCTATTTTGATCTATCGACATTGTATTCATATTTTTATAATAATATAGATTATTAGTAATTTAAAGATTCTATATGATTGTTATAGAAGGGTAATTTTACAAAGAGCGTTCTGCTATAAATATGATTGTTGTTGTTATAAATAAAAAGTTATTATAAAGAGGTAAAATATAATTTAAAAAATTAATTACGAAGAAAACTTAACTTTTATAGTAAATGCACTATTATATATGAATATTGTTATAGAGAGGTGTAATTGTATCGTGATTACAAGTAAAAGAAAAGAGCAGTCTTTCTTTACTATCTTAGTGGTAGAAAACAAAAGTATTTTGAGATTATACGACTGTATCTAAAATTTTGAAACTTAATTATTATTCTATTATGAAAAGTTAATTAACTTTTCTTTTATTATGTCTATACTTCTTTTGAGTGAAAGTGCTACCTTATATATAAGTCACTTTAATGTTTAACAAATAGATGGTAGAACTTCAACTTGAAGGTTAAGCATAACCAAAATAGAGGTGGATCTAATGAACAAGTTATGTGTTCATTCGAATCTAGTAGTTTTGATTTAGATCTTATATATATTGTAAAAATTTATAATAAATAAGTATAAATAATAAATTCTAGACCCAATAAATTAGATAGAATGTGATAAAATTTCGACTTTTTATAATCCATAAAATTCAAATCATGGATCTTGATTATATAAATAACTAAATGAAGGGGGAAAGAATGCAGCTTTTCTACCTAATACTTTAACACTATATACTTATTATGTCGTTAGTTAATTACGCTTTCCTAAACGTTTTAAATTATACATATATTGCATAAATCACTGGAATTGGTGGAGAGAGTTGGACAAGAGCAGCTTTCATAAGATTCTTTATGTTTGTTTGGTTTGTCCTTTGTTTCTATAGTATTATTTGGGGGTTTCTTTGATCCCTTTTGGATTTCCACGAGGGAGGGTAAATTAAAATGTACTGTATTGACTACTTATAGGTATGTTCCGCTATTTTTAGGTAATAAATGACAACCAACAAATGATGTTGTCTCTTGGAGAAAAGAATGAGAAATTTTCTCCATCAGCTGAGTAGTCTTTGAATGTATCTAGGTTAATGACAAAACAATTACTAAAAAATAATGATCCTTGTTCCTTGTGATATTTCATGCATATGTTTCCCACATTCCTCCGTGAAGTGCGCAAAAATATTAGGTTATGACATGAAAAATGACTAATATATATAAAAATAATAATAAATCTAGTGTAATTCCATAAGTGAGGTTTGAGCAGGATAGTGTTTGGGTATTTTACCCCTACCTTGTACAGATAGAGAGACGATTTCCGATAGACTCTCGACTCAAAGAAAATAAAATTACAACTGTGTTCAAAAGAAATACGTTAGTAGAAAAGCCGTGTAAAAGTAAGAAATAATAACAACAAGGTAAAAACTGTCACCAAAAGCCTTAAGGTGCGACGAAAAAGTGAAAGGCGTCCTATGTATTACCCTTGGTGGCGATTTTAGGAATCGCCACTGAAAGACGTCACAAAAACCTAAGGTGGGTGCTAAACCTAGTATTTCCTTTGGTGGCAACTCTAGAGGTCACTACTAAAAGGTGTCACATAAAACCTTAAGGCGATCGCCAAAGTGGAAGGCGTCCTATAGTATAATCGTTGGTGGCGACTCTATTGGTCGCTACTGAAATGGCATCGCAAAATACCTTCAGGCGACCGTTGTTACTTTTGGTGGTGACTCTATGGACCACCATAAAAAGCGTCACCAAAAATCATAATTACCTTTGTTGGCGACTATAGAGGTTGCCACTAATATTGTCACCAATACTTTTTGATTCTTTTAATAGTGGTCTAATAATAACAAATATGAAAGTGAATTCTTGAAGCCAATCGTTGCAACAGAAATAACAAGTAGTAATTAAATATCTAAGAGTAAGAAAATACGAAAATACGACTAATACTACTGATATGAAAAAGAAGTATACTCGATTCTTACTAATCTTCTATCCTAATTTTTAATCTTCACACTTTCCTATCCAGAGTCATGTCTCCGATAAGTTAGAGTTGTAACATGAAAAATGACTAACGCTTAAAAAAAACTGAATATCATTAATTCGTACCACGACAAGTTGCATGTTTTAGCAATATTCAATAATTTTTAAATAGAAGAGATAACTAAAAGCAAAACATATATTTATATGAGATAGAAGGGATAATATATTACACTTTTTTTTTACTCTACTAGATATGGATCCTTCTATATATCATCTTTCCCTTCCATTCACTGATCGCCCAATTAAATACTAGAAACTAAAATTTAAAAGACTAAAAAAATTTACTACCACATGAAAGTATTATCCTACTTATCATAAGGCAGCTACAACTATTTACTTGTATCTCATCATCAATTGTACTAAACATGGAAATTTCTTTTCAGGAATTTTTACAAGCCACTATAGTTTAGAGTCTAATAGTTATAATTTGCCTAATTATTATTCATAGCTACTGTTCAATTGTTACTAACTTGTATCACTTGTATTCGTACGCACAACGAATACAATCTATGTCAACTGTATTCGTTCGCACAACGAATACAACCTATATCAACTTTATTCATTCGCGCAATTGTATTCATTTGTGCAATGAATACAATATCTATCAACTGTAACCAAGGCGAAATACAAGGGTATATAAAAAGAATATAACTTGTATCAACTGTATATAAGGGTATATACAAAAGATACAACCTGTATCGACTGTATTTGTTCACTCAACGAATATAACTTAGGCGAAATACAGAAATACAGAAAAATAAAATATTGTTGTTAAAATTCAAACTCAAGACCTTTGCTAGCTAAGCAAGCGCTCTAACCAATTGAGTTATGAGGGCTTGTTGCTCTCTTGTTTCAGTTCAAAACAATTAATCTCTTATTTCATGGATTTGCTATAAAATTTAAATATAGCTATGAACAATAAATTTGCTAAAAATATAACTACGAATGATAAATACAGTGTAATGTTTATTGTGTCTCATAATTTTTCCATATTTTTTCTATGACTAAATTGCTTGCACCCAAGCTTTCTTCCTTTCCAAGATGATGAAAAATGTGTACTAATAAAGATCAAATAGAATAAACTACCAAATGTTGATGACTACAATAATTGGTGTTGGTGATTAATGATGACATTTGTGGTAACATGATGAATAATATCCTGAACTTTTCATTGTCAACAATTGATAATTCGTGCGGATTTATCTTAGCACAAGCGGTGTCACGTAATACTGTTTCGTCGAAATCTTTAATAATTATTTATATATAATTCAAATGATGAAACAAGAAACCAATAAAAACGAATAAAGTGAACACTTCTAATGAAGATCTCTGTAGCTTAACCGGTTAGAAGCTGAAGAATTCTATGTGTGGCCGAGAGTTTGAACCAACACAAGCTCCTTTTATGTTTTAATACTTTTATGCCTCATCTAAAATCAATACGTGTGCAAAGGAGTTTAAACCGTTTAGTATCAAAGCACTGAATTAGTGGATCCTAAGTGGGTGTTTGGACATAAGAATTGTAAATTCCAAAAGAAAGTAAATTTTTTTTTCAAGTGAAAATGGCATTTGAAAATTAGAGTTGTGTTTGGACATGAATATAATTTTGGGTTGTTTTTGAATTTTTGTGAGTGATATGAGTGAAAATTTTGAAATACTGCCTTTTGGAGTTTTTCAAATTTTCGAAAAATTTAAAAAGTCATTTTCAAGTGAAAATTGAAAATTTTATGACCAAACACCGATTTCAAAAAAATAAAAAATTTCAAAAAAAGGTGAAAAAATTCTTATGTCCAAATGGGCTCCAAGTCATAACTAAAGAGACCAGCATAATACAATTTTAAAATTAGACTACTTCATTTGTAAGTTGTATTTTTTTATTGGTTGTTTTTTAAAATATAATATTATATTAATTTATTTATTTTTCACGTCTAATAGTGACACCACACACAAAAATTGATGCGTACGCCACGGTTGATAACAGTAGTATCTTGCTAGACCTTCATCCCTTTACCAGGTTTTGTTCAATTTAAAGGCAAAAAGTGTAAAGAACAAACTCTCTTTTTTTCCTTGTCCTTGCCAAGCAAGCTTTGATATAAAACTTTAATCACATAATTAGAAAACATATTTGCTTAGCTTACTAGGAACTCTTTGATCATTTGGATGATATAGTCTTATCATATACATTAAGAGTGAAAGAGGCCACAGCTCAATAAGACTTAAACTGAAATTAAAATAATTTGAAATTTATTCAATGATTATAAGAGGTTTATTAGGTAAGTGGACCATTGACCAACAGATATATTTATTTCCCGTTACACAAGTATTATACCGAATCAAACAACTTTTTATTTGATTTCAATTTTTAATATTCCTAGTATTCTAAATTTCTTGTGGCTTGTTTTACTCACGTGCCCTAGTTCATGGACACATAAAAAAAAAGGTCCCGGGTGCAAATATGACCCGAACTGGGTTTAACTTCTAAACTATGCGCAAAAAAAAAAAAAAATTACACTTTCATATCACCTAACTAATCATAATCAGTAAAATTAGCACCCTAAAAAATAAGGTAAGAAACCTTTTAAGTAGGCTAAATTAATTGCATAAAAATAGGAGTATTATTATTATTATTATTATTATTTATTTTATTTTTTTTGTATCAAACAAGTGGTTCAATGAAAAAATTTGAAAATTCAAATAGAAGGGTTAATATGAGAAAGTAACCCTTTTTATTTCCTTTTTGGGATTTCTCCATGTAATTAGAAGGAGCAAATGCATGGTCCAATAAAAAATTGAATTTTACCTGGTACATATGCCTGGTCATTCGCACATTGGAATATGTAAGACTGATTGAACAGTCTCCTAAAACATACCCAAAATAATTAAGATTGTCCCTCGGAAGTGAAAGAAACCTTGAAGAATTTACATTGGTGAATGGACATAAACTTGAGAGGAAATTGAGGCTATTCTAATAGTAGCACTACTCCCCACGTTCCTTGTTTCATCCATCACATATAAAATAATAATGTCGAATTAACTTAAATAGCCGTGCACATGATATTTTAAATTAAAAATAGTTTTCAGATGTATAATATATGTATAATTTATATATAATAGATGAATAAATATGCATAATCAATATATAATATATATATACATCGACTAAAAAAATTAAATCTGGCCGGCTATTTGTGTAACAATCCCATCTAATAGCACTTTTATAGACACTAAGCACTAAAATATTGCACATGTAATTTTTAAGTACTAAAGTTGTTTCCGGGTAGTCTATAGGTCACAGTTTCGAGCTGTAAAAGCAATCAGTGATACTTGTATTAGGTTATAATGTCTATATCACACCTCTTGAGATGCAGTACTTCCCAAAATTCTGCGTGAATGCATGATATATACTTAATACACTGCCTGCTCTTTTTTTCTAAAAATGTTTATATACTATCAGTGTAAAAGCATTTCCCCTATTAGCTCAACCAAAAATTAATTATATGTAATCGTTCATTAAAATTGAAATGATAAGTTGAAAAATTAAACAGTCACCGGTCATAATTATGTTAAAATACATTACTGATTACATAGAATAATACAAGTTAATCTAAATATCATTACAAGAATGGAATATCTTCATCTTTTTAACGGTCTTCTACTGACATAAGTGTTGCTGCTTAGGTAGTGGAGTCCCTCGTGGTTGGTTCAGTTAAAAAGCAAACGCCACCATTTTCACCACTAACTCCCTTTTCTCCAGTCCAGTCTTCACGTTTTCATTTTTTTCTGCCCTTTGTGTGTGAGTGGAGGAGTTTCCAATATATGGGAGTCACGCCTGGTTTTTGTAGTGCCATCAAATTCTTGGATACTGTTTTACGCTATACGCACTTAATACTATTAACCAGTTTTGTGTAACAGAAATACTGCACAGTATACCTGTGACACTGAATAATCTCTCTCTCGCTCTCTCTCTCTCTCCTCTTTATTTCAAATCATTCTTTCTCTCTCTCTCTCTCTCTCTCTCTCTCTGTCTGTCTTGTACTGCTCGTTTCTGCTATAAAACCCCATCTTTTTTCGGCTTACAGTTGATAACACATTCATTTACTAGCCTCATACCACAAAATAGGAGAATGGGTGTTTCAAAAAAGACTCTTCTTTTACTGTTTCTTTGTGTTTTTCTTGGAGATATTAGCCTCTGCTTTTCTTCCAAGGTAAATAAACTTTGGCTCTGTAGTCTGTCTGTATGAAATATGTAACATGGGTTTTTATTTGTTGTTATTGGGGATGTTATTTGAATGATGTTTTGAAATGATGAATAGTTAGTGAAGTTGTGTTCTTGATTTTTTTTTTCCCAGTTATATGTGGTGTACATGGGAAGCAAAGATGGTGATGAACACCCAGATGAAATTTTGAGGCAAAACCATCAAATGCTGATTGCTATTCATAAAGGAAGGTTAGTTCTTGTTACCTTTAGCTATCAGTTCTTTTCCCTTTTATTGAGCTGGTTCATTGGGTTCTGCACTTGTTTCTTTTGGCAAAAAACTGAACTGGTAACTTTACAGTGTTGAACAGGCCAAGAATTCTCATGTATATAGTTATAGGCATGGTTTTAAAGGCTTTGCAGCCAAGTTGACTGAGGAACAGGCTTCTGAAATATCCAGTAAGCCCCTGCCAAATGGTTTTTTCTTTTACTGTTGATTACTTATTTAATGGTTTGTACTGGACTAAGGTATGATAGAAGATGAATAAGTACTGAGAAATTTGTCTTTCATGTTATAACAAAACAGAAATGCCTGGAGTGGTATCTGTATTTCCAAATACTAAGAGGAGCCTCCACACAACACATTCATGGGATTTTATGGGGCTCAGTGATGATGAAACAATGGAAATCCCAGGTTTTTCCACCAAGAACCAAGTTAATATTATCATTGGTTTCATTGATACAGGTGATTTCTCTGTTCCTTTAGCTTTAGTTATCTTAAATTCCAGCAATCTTTTCCTAGTTAGGTGAAAGATATGATCGTTTAATGATGGAATGCACCAACTAAGTTGGTCCCTTCATTTAATGTATTGTCACTTAAAAGGGCTCTTGTCTCTGGTAGTTTTCATAAGAAGAGTACAATAACATAACTTTGAAAAAGTGCTAAGTTTGTCATTTGAGTACATTTGGCTGAACCTGGGGAAATTAGTTCCTTTCATCAATCAATTCTCGTTTCAATCATTTTCGAATGATGAAATATGTTTGCTTAGATTTTCTTAAAACTCAAGTTTATGCAATTTCTTAACTTCCCATTTCTTCTTAGTCACATCTTCCCATATTTTACCAATTGCATTTATGCCTGACAGTGTTCTTGAACTATTTGCAAATGTTACTTTATGGGAAGAGCCACTATCCATTAGAGTGACATATTTCAATGCAAATATTAACTCTGTTCACAACCTTATCAGTTTATCCTCAACCTGGTCCCCAGCTCTCCCTCTTTCCTTGCTTTTCGAGCTAATTAGAATTAGAACTTGAGGTTAAGGTCTTAAGATGTTTAATGAAACAGGAATTTGGCCTGAGTCTCCAAGTTTTAGTGATACCAACATGCCTCCAGTGCCAGCTGGATGGAAAGGACAATGCCAATCAGGGGAAGCATTCAATGCCTCTATATGCAACAGGTTTTCTTTTGTTTGCCAACCATCTCTTCTTTTGTTATATGGATGATAAGTGCAATAACAATTTGTCTTATGTAGGAAAATAATTGGCGCCAGATATTATATGAGTGGCTATGAAGCTGAAGAAGAAAATGGGAAGACCATGTTATACAAGTCTGCTAGGGACAGTTCTGGTCATGGGAGTCACACAGCTTCAACAGCAGCGGGACGTTACGTAGCTAATATGAATTACAAAGGTTTGGCAAATGGAGGAGCCAGAGGTGGTGCCCCAATGGCCAGGATAGCAGTGTACAAAACCTGCTGGAGTTCTGGTTGCTATGATGTTGATTTATTGGCTGCATTTGATGATGCAATTAGAGATGGGGTTCATGTCATTTCTCTATCTTTGGGCCCTGATGCTCCCCAAGGAGATTATTTCAATGATGCCATTTCTGTGGGGTCATTTCATGCTGTTAGCCGCGGAATACTTGTGGTCGCTTCAGTTGGAAATGAAGGCAGCACTGGTTCAGCCACAAATTTAGCTCCTTGGATGATCACAGTTGCAGCCAGTTCAACCGACAGAGATTTTACTTCTGATATTATACTAGGAAATGGAGTTCGACTCAAGGTAATCCCACTTTTCGACAAGTTTACAATTATTATTCAATTTCCATTTTCTAAGTTAAGTTCTGATATTTGGAAGGGTGAAAGTCTTAGCTTATCACAAATTAATACATCTACAAGAATCATACCTGCTTCTGAAGCTTATGCTGGATACTTCACTCCCTATCAGTCCAGGTGAATCATAAGGTACTTTCACTGTTTGTTAAACGTAGATATGTATGAATCGACAATTATCTTAATTTACTTTTTTCCTTCCCTCTCTTTTTTTCACTAGTTATTGCTTAGATAGTTCTCTGAATAGAACTAAGGCCAAAGGGAAGGTTCTTGTGTGCCTACATGCTGGAAGCTCAAGTGAGTCAAAGATGGAGAAAAGCATTATAGTTAAAGAAGCTGGTGGAGTTGGGATGATCCTTATAGATGAAGCAGACAAGGGTGTTGCCATCCCTTTTGTAATTCCTGCAGCAACTGTTGGGAAAAGGACTGGAAACAAGATCCTAGCTTACATTAATAATACACGGTTCACTTCCTTCTTGTTGACTTTTTGATGTTGTTAACTATCATCTCATCCCAATCTCACATCTTATTATATTAACAGCCTCCCCATGGCAAGGATTCTCTCTGCTAAAACCGTTTTGGGATCTCAACCTGCTCCTCGGGTAGCAGCATTTTCTTCTAGAGGTCCTAATTCTCTAACACCAGAAATTTTGAAGGTAATTTGTGCGCTAAAAATAGTAATAGTGTAGGGACTTAATTTCAACTACCACTTGTTTTCAACAATGATCTCTCTTTGCCTTTATAATGTAGACCAACAAAGTTTTATGTCACATCCTGATATTTACTTCCTGGATCTTCAATGTGGTTGTGGATTAGTTCTTTGTTACTTTGCATTTTCTTTGGTTCTTACCTTATTTGAGGATTTGGCTGTTTCTTGCAAGTAATTTCCTGGCTGATTTGCCTTTGTAGCCTGATATTGCAGCTCCTGGTTTAAATATCCTGGCAGCATGGTCTCCAGCAGCTTCTACTAAGTTGAACTTCAACATACTCTCCGGAACTTCTATGGCTTGCCCCCACATAACAGGAGTTGTTGCCTTGTTAAAAGCTGTGCATCCATCTTGGTCTCCCTCTGCGATTAAATCCGCGATCATGACAACAGGTAGAATAAAGGCTTTTACATAATCTAACTCTTTCTTTCAAGCCTTCAGTGCATTCAAAATCGGCCCATAATATACTCTCGTGAATGTTAATGCAGCTAAACTGTCAGATAAGCATCACAAACCCATAATAGTGGATCCTGAAGGGAAGAGGGCTAATCCATTTGACTTTGGTTCTGGCTTTGTTAACCCCATAAAAGTCCTGGATCCTGGTCTTATATACGATGCACAGCCAGCAGATTACAAAGCATTTCTTTGTTCAATTGGTTATGATGAGAAATCTCTGCATCTGATTACAAGGGACAACAGCACCTGTGATCAAACCTTTGCGTCACCAAATGGACTAAATTATCCCTCCATCACAGTACCAAACCTCAGAAGCACATATTCAGTAACTCGAACTGTTACTAACGTGGGAAAAGCAAGAAGCATTTACAGGGCAGTCGTCTTTGCGCCAATGGGTGTCAATGTCACTGTGGTTCCCCGAAGATTAGCCTTCACTAAATATTACCAGAAGATGAATTTTACAGTGAACTTCAAGGTGGCTGCACCAACAGAGGGATATGTGTTTGGTTCTTTGACATGGAGGAACAAAAGAACACGGGTAACATCTCCACTTGTTGTCAGAGTGGCACATTCCAACATGGGTATGATGGTATAGTTGAGGTCAAGTGCTATTTATTGGGGTAAAAATTAACATATACTGCACAAAGTAGCTGTCGAAAATGGTTGCAGCAGCAAGAATTCAGTATCACTCTTGATAATTCCTTGAAATCAACACAAATTCTTAGTAGAATACTTGTAATTAGTTTTAGAATATGAATAACTAGTAATTCTTTATTCCATTCATCACTAGTTTTGAGCTTTAGTCGTTGCTACCTAGTTAGCTTATTAACTTTTCATAGCTACTTGACAGCATACTGCGAATTCTTTTACTTGTCTTGTAATTTTACATCATGGATTGGTATTCTCTGTGTCTGTGTCTCTGCTTCTATCGCAACTAGTAGTTCATTCTTTAATGGAATATCTCATCATGTTGGTAGCATTAAACCCACGAAACAAACAAAAAGCAACTTTCTTCCGACACTTGGTTAAGTACAAGTCTTTAGACTTTCAACTGATCCCAACATGCCCAACAGTGATGCCAATCAAATCAATATAGAGACTCCACTGCAGTTCGAGTAAGAGAACTTGAACAGTGTCTGATCCAGAAAGAGAACTTGAAAATAAGATTAAGGAGGGGACTGGGAGGAACTTTAGACTGGGTATTTTCGCAATAAACAACCAATCAATATTATATAAGGTATCAGTAGAATCTCCACTATCAAATGACATCTCTTTATGCTAACAGAACTTGGATAGTTGTACACAGTTCTGTATCTGTATCCCCAATGTACCGAAACACAGATTTAAACCATCATAATCGCTGGCCTTGGGATTGAATGTCTGAAGGATCAACCAGGCCTTCCAACACAACTAGTTCATCAAGGAGTGTAAGCTTCTCGTCTTCAAGGGCCTTAATCTCATCTTCGGCTTCACTCAATTCTTTACCAAGAGCAAAACTTTCTTCCTCCAGCAATAGATACTTTCTCCTTAATGACCGATATTCATTTCCGGAAGTGGAAGTATCCGGCAAGAATTCAGGTGTTGATTTGTCGGCATGTTGGAATAATGGGGAAACTTCGTTTGATGGTACTCTTTTAGTGGGTTTTAGTCCATTTTGAATTGGCGATGCATGAAAATCTTGTAACCTTTTTGCCTTATTCCCTTCTTTTTGCAGTACTGGAGCCTTTTGTTGTGATGTTTTCTTTTTTCGCATTTTAGAAGCTGAAGCTTCCTCAAGTTCTCTAGGGGCCTGCATATCTCTATATTTAATCTGCAAGCATAAACAACTAGTGATATCAGAAGGGTGCAAGATGAAGAGAGCTATGGTTATAAACAACAAGAATAATTGGAATCCAACTTCCAAAAGCATCAGCAACCATGCTAAGCAGCTCCTCAGGAAAAAAGCCATTTTTGGTTGTCGTAGTCTAGTAGAGAACCAAAGCAGAGTTCTCAAAGAACAACATTTTGGTTAGCTCAGTCAGTCATGTTCATGTAACGCCATGAACAGTACTGAGTTGGTAAATTCTCATCCAACCAGAATTTGGTTTATTTTTGAGGTTCTTTTGCTCAGTCTCTACATTTTAACTCATGCGATCTCCCCACCCCAATCCACACATGAAAACAAAAGGACCATAAAAAGATAATTAGAAATTCCTGCATGCATTCTGAGGTAATATCTCGTTGAGTTCTAATTAATATCTACTACAATATTTCTTTTGGGGTGTTGGGATGGAGAGGGAGGTAGGAGGGATCCACTCAGGAATGAAAGATAAGTTCCAATTCATAGAATAGAAAAGCCCAGACTAGAATAATGCCAATGTAAAAGTTATGGCATTGAAATCTAACAAGCAGAGGAGGAGTGGAAAGGTCTCAAAGGAAAAACCGATAAAAGAAAGGATCTGAAATCGCATCAGACAGTTAAGAGAGCAGCCCAGATGATCCTATGCCTCCAAAAATAAGAATAAGTGAATCCAGGTAACATACTTCAAAAATCGCTTACCAGTTTTATCAATTTCTAATAATTTCAAATATATCATAGAGGGGAAAATTTGAAGAGGTAGTTCTATCATTAAATAAATATATCATAGAGGGGAAAAATTGAAGAGGTAGTTCTATCATTAAATAAACAAATGAATGATACAGAGAATACTGTTCCAGACATCTCAATATACAGAGTAATGACACACCATCGTACAGCATTTATTTTTTAAGCAAATTGGACACCACAAGTAGCATTTTTCCCATTATACAAAACTTTGCAAGACTAGATTCAGGGCCACGCTGAAAAATCTTTCCTCATGTCTAAAGCAAAGCCTTCATTTTTTCTACCTTTTCCATACTTTTAAGTTTTAGTTGAGCAAGATAATTCCATGACGCTCTACTTCAAGATGAGAGCATACGATACCCAGGTGACACTGTTATTGAGTTTATTTTTTCCAAAATATATTATCGCCTATTCTGGTCTGTATCACCGGTTTTAATCTTTAAATTCAAAGAATAAAGCTTTATGTATAGCCTATCTAGAGGATGAACCCTATGATGCCCAGCCATGCAGTAAGTCTCCTAGCATAACCAGAAGAATGTAGGATAAGAATTACAAGTTAATTTGTAAGTTCTGAGACATGTTATTTCAGCCACTTTATCATGTTTCTGGTTAGATGTGGTTCGGAAGCTATCACTGCTTGTTACTAAAACATCCACAAATCATACGGTTCCTATTTCCAAGTGACCAATATTCTTTGACATGTAACAGAAATATCCCTTTGTTTACTTAAAAAAATGACCTACTATGAATCAAGAAAATAGGTCTTGAGTCAATAATGGAGGGACATTTCAATCAGATCTTTGCGATAAGAAAGTCAATTTTCTAGATTCAAACCACAATGGACTCAGGCTTTAGTTTTTTCCAAAGCTTAGCAATGAAATTCATTTGTCAATTCTAAAGACTAGAAATGCTTATAATGCCAGACATGCACGCATAATATCAAAATTCCACGTTGAATAAACCTATAGTTGACCAGAACTCTCTCTTATTTGAAATCCTATGAATTTCAATTGAAATTCATTTATCAATTCTAAAGACTAGAAATGCTTATAGTGCCAGATATGCAGGCATAATATCAAAATTCCACGTTGAATAAACCTATATTAACAGCTGCAAGTTAAAGTCAATATTTGACCAGAACTCTCTCCAGTAACAATTAACGAAAATTGAGCAGTCATATTACAAGGAAATTTCCTCCAAAGAGACTGTAATTTTTACAAGTGGTATAAGATAAGCTCTCTGCTCAAATTTAAGAATTCTAAGAGAAGATTTCACAGTTTGAACAACAAGATTGACTTTGATGAGAAACAGGAAGCATCTCAATGAGAAGACATTTCAATTTTTCAGTGCAAACCTTAGTCTTGAATGACTCTAGGTAGAAAGATTAAAACCCCAAAAAGTATTGAACTCAAGCCAAAAAGAGTATTGCACGAAACCGCTAAGCCTTTGAGGCTAGACAGTGACCTAGGGAGATCTAAACTTTACTAGTTATGTGCGAAGATTTGGATGAATACATGTGAAAATGCACGAATATTCCAAAGCTGAATAGATGTGATACATCAACTCTAGCGCGTGGAATATCATTGTGGATCTTTAGTGTGTTCTCTCTATTTTCTTTTAGAAAACATTAGCAATCTTCTTCCTCCAATGTACATCATTATCTTGACATAAAATGGTAAAATCCTACTTACCATCACAAATTGAATAATAAAAACCGTTTCTACCAATTTATCTAGGAAGCTCGGAATAAGCTTATCATATTTTACCAGGATGAAATTAGGATAATCCGCCGCAAGCTAATCTAATTAAAACCCAGCAGAGTAGTGGCACTTGTTGCGCTCCTTATCCGGGCAAAACACAAAGACAGAGGAAAGTAAATTGCAACTAATAAATTTCATTACAAGAAAGAAAAAGGCAACCTAAAAAATTCATAATGATCAGCTTGTAAGGAAAAAGATGATATCTTTCAGGCTTCATAAAGCTAAATCGAGTTCAATCTAATAATAATCCTCTTAAATTAAGGTAAAAGGAGAAGACAAATTCAACTGGGTCTATGAATTCAGGACCCTAGAACCCAACTAAGACTAGCAAAACAAGTGATTGGATCATACTATAAAAGCACCTCTTTTCCCCCTAGAATTACCTGCAATTAGCGGCAAAATTGAATGGTTGTCAATCTCCTTGAAATATCGGGGGATGAAACTTCTCAGAGCTTACAGCGAAGAAGAAAGGGTTGGAGGGTTTTCGCTGTTTCCAAATTCCAATTTTGGACCTAAGTACTAAACGAAAAAAGGACCAGTTGATAACGCTTCTTTTTCTTCTTCATAGGACATTAGGACTACCTTTTGTCTCTCCATTTTTTTTCACTTCTGGTAATTACACTTACCTCCCCTCTATTTCAAAATACTACTCTAAATTAACTTCCTATATTTTATTTTATTTGACAGATTTAATTGGACACAAAATTTGAAAAATTTTAATATAAATTGTATAGTTCTTAGTAATGCCATAATATGTGACGATAAAAGTATGTTATTAAATTTAATGCACAAGTTGATGTGGATATTCCGTTACAAAAATATGATATGAAGTGGAGTATATTTTTAGACAATCGTTGGTTATAAATAAAATTATTCATATTTACTATTTAGCCAGTGGCTTCCTGTCCTTAGCGTGGGACATTTATGGTAAACATTACTCTACTACACTTGTTAAATTAACTCGATGGACATTATGTTTTATGAATACGCGTAGAAAGCACATTTAGAAGCTTTACAAGGTAGTACAACAATAATTAATTTAATTGAAGTAAATATAATATTCTTTAAGTGTTGAGAATTCCAATTTAGCACAATATTCCATGATTTGAAGAGGTCCAATAGCCGGTGCTACTTTGACCAGAGCGCAACTCTTCAACTGTATAGTATAGTTTTCTACTTATGTTTTCTTTTATCCACTTCTCTACCAATAACATTCCCTTTCATTGCTAGTAATATACAAATGCTCTTAAAATATTTGACCAATATGCTCCATCTGCTTTCAAAATAGATTTCACTTTTTAGAGTCAGTCGTCTAAGTAAACTTTTACTATTACTTTTTAAGTATATACTACCTTTTTAAATATCCTTTTTTTTCTTCAAATATTCTAAGTGGATCAGTATCCGTTTTAATTTGATAATTGGTGAATGAGCAGGTGAAAGTGACAAATAAGCTGGGATGTAAAGTAACAAATAGGAGCAGTAATTGTGGGGGAAAGATAATTGAATACTCTGCATTCTGCAACCTGGCATTCAGAAAAATAATTTGCTAAGAATAAGAGTATTCTTGGATTTCTTCGTTTAAATTAGGTAAACGCTTTTTCAAAGAGAATAATAGAAACATGAGAAAATCAATAATTCTATATCAAAGAGAATAACAGCTTCTTTAGAAAAAGCAAGGAACTCACTGAGCTAGTGATAATCTTCAATATAAATAAAGTACAGTTACTCTTTCACTTAATATCTGCTTTATTCATGTGGCCTATGTGTAATTCTTTACATAAAAAACTATCAAATAATTTCGATGCTGATTTGCTTTACGTATAGGATATGAAATTTATGATTGAATTGCATGCATGTCCACATTTATAAAAAAATTAAAGGTCCACAATCCTACAAAATTCTCACAACACGCAGAACATTATACAACTGAAAGCTACTTCTTTAAATTTATCTCTTTCTTTATGTAATGGAATCATATCATTCTGCTTTTTCTTGGATAAAGTCTTTTTTATTAAAGAAGGGTATATTTGGTCTGCTTTTTTAATCATTTAACCAACACTATGATCAATATATGTTATCTCCAAGTCAATAACTTAAATCAAAACGATGTGTGAACGCTTGCTGTCAAGAGAAAAAAAGAAGAAAAATATGGATTTAATTTAGAAGTAATTTCTTTTAAAAAAACAATAAAATGGAGCTTTAGTTTATTCTCTTCAATCATTCAAAAACAAAACGACCTGGTTTGAGTTGTTCGTTGGGTATTGACATATTTTTATTCAAGTTGTATGCAATAGTAAATCAGATCGCAGTTCGATCATACAACCTTCTATCGTGTTCTTTGCTCTTAGCTAGGGCCAACAAAATAAATATTATTTAATTCTTTTTTTAGTCATTTAAAATGTAATTATTAATAATTACCGCTAATAAGTTAAATTAATATCTGGAAAACATTAAGGCAATTAACCTTCTATAACAAGTTAGTATAATGATAGGGTAAAATACTGATTTGAACGTAACTAAGCGGTGAATCTGATGATAACTCATACTTTTATCTATCGTAATGGTACCTTGTCTTCTAAATACAACCGAGACAAAAGAATCTCATAAGCGTTTTCTCTTTTTAGAAAGACTTTGTACTCGTCATTCATACAGTTAAAATAAGGCAATTAACCTCATTAATAAAATAAAATATCAGCTACAGCATATTATTTTCTCTTTTCTTTGAGCTTGAAAACCCTGTTGTATGGCGCAATTTAAGCACCTCGGTCCTTGGAAATTGCGGTGGGTGGGTAGCCAAACCAAGTGGGGATTAAATTCCAATCAATAAAAAATAAACAACAAGAAGGATTACTAAATTGTGATGGGTAAAGATTTCATACTCCATCCCATCCTTTATGTTTGTTCTTTAGACTTTTAATATAAAATCATTTAATAATATTAATAATAAGGAGTTTTGACTAAATTATCGTTTTCTCTTTTTGAAATGAGTAAAAAATGGATATATAGTTTCTTCATTTCTAAAGTGACAAGTATTTGAATCAAATATTTTGGCTGACGTGACAAATAGAAAAGACCAGCGAAAGTATATTGTTTAAGGAATTGTACAATAGGCACAATAAATTAATTACAGACTTTGCAAATGATCATAATATAACTCCAGTTTAAAGATAATTTTCCTCTTCCCCTTTCTTTTTTTACTATTTTATACGAACAACATCCTAATGGGTTGACTTCATTAAGCAAAAGTTTAAAGGAGAGTTGGTATTAAAAACCCTGAAAACGGGTTACACGTACCAATTTCCTGTAATTAATGTTTATTTTTTTATCATGTTGGCTTAGTATTATTCTCATGATGAAAGATAAGTATTGCTAAAACCTCCCACGTCTCCATCGTCAAGAGAAACAGAATGTGGGAATTGCATTACGCTATTAACATATTCATTATAATTAATGTGCAAATTGGGTTGGCCGTTTACTCTGTCAAATAATGAATCTTCAGTAGTTTCAACTTGTAGGATGTATCTGAGCAGAGACATTGGAGAAATTTTACAAAGGATCAGAGAAAAGAGAAAGATAACAATCATACCATATTACCATATTGGAGAATTACACATAAAAGGGTAAGACATATACTTATGTCCTCCCAATTAATTTCATATTTTGTGTTACCACTTACCAGCAGTAAGAAGCTACACAGGAAACGGGTGAAATCCCATTTTTGAAAGATGAAAAAAAAAACACCAGCTTAATCTACCCATCAATCATCATAATTTTTTATTTTTTTAAAAAAGTTGTTCCATATATCTTCTTTTCTTCAATATACATCTTCTCTGGTACTCCGGAAGATCCTGAAAGTGATGAGTCCTCGTTTTTACAATATAAAAAGAAGCATAAAACAAATAAGCACAACATCCATACAAGTCTTAAGTTTCGCTATAATGCAATGTCCATTTCTGTCGCCGTATAGAAACACAGCATAAAGTAAAGAAATCAAACACACCCAATAATAATGACAATAATTAATATTTTAGTCATTAACAACTAGTGCTATATCTGGCCGTTCAGTAGTAAGTGTGCCTAAAGCCTATCAAATTCCATGTGTGTCTAACGAAATATCCCACTAATCTTATCACACTTTTCGGCTTGTGTAGGGGTGGAAATAAGCAAATTATAGATAAATTTTTTCATGTCTTAATTTTTCCTCGATTCGTTTGGAAAACTCGATAGTCTTTTTTTGGAGATTATTTGAAACGAAAAAACGAAAATGTATTTGGCATTAAAAACAATGACAAAATCGTTTTATGTGTATCATCATGAAACGTATAGATAAAAATTGCCTTATGCTTGAAAAACTAGTGGATGTTCCACGCTCTCTATCCAAGGATCCTCCTGGACTTTTTCCACTTGCTATGGGTACTTAATATTTATAGCTGCAACGGTGATGAAACCATTTTAAAAATATCCACATGTGTGTGTTACCTAAATGGTGAAATAGATTAAGGCGTAAACAACATCTGAAAGATGAGGGAAATTATGCCTTTTACAGAGTCAAACGTGAAGGAAAACATACATGTTGTTTCCTCCCTTTATTTAATTTGGAAATTAAAATGTCATACTACAGTCAAGTGATTATTACATATAGTAATAAATTCCATCTTGTTTCATTTAACATAAAATTAATTACTACCTATTTGAAAATCAAATATTTTTTTGGTTTGACTTCAATTTTAATGCATCTCTTACATTTTAAAATGATAAAGATCTATGACTTATAGTGTTTTCTATATAGTTAATAAAAAATGTAATTGTATAATGCTTTGAAAATTTAAAAAATTGGTTTCTAAACTGAAACCGTAAGTTAGAGCGATTGACCGTATACTCCAAATTCCTTCATCTAAAATTTTGAAAGCAAGCAAGTTGTCCTCTTATTTTCTAAAGAAGCGAAAACAATATCATCAATTACAGTAGAACCTCGTTAAATAATACTCGATAAATTAATAATCTCGCTAAAATAATAATTTTCTCCGGTCCCTAGTCGGGACCAACGTGGTAAATTAATAATTCGCTAAATTTATAAGATAATACGAAAAAATAAATTCATATAGGTCCCATTTGACATATAAATTAATAATTCATGATTTGTAAAAATATTTTTCATATAATTCATAACTAATCTAAGAAGATTTCTGAAAATATGAATGTAATGTTACTTGTTTCTTTTTAAAATTAATATCACCTTGAATCTCATCTCTAACCTTTCTTAGAGCATTAAGAAAATTTGGTGTAGAGTTCTCATATTGTAAAAGAAAGTGATGTAAGGTGATTGCTGCTTTCAAAGCATCTTTGCGCGAAACTTGTTCTAATTCCACACTATCGTCTTCCACTTCATCTTCTTTGTTGCTTTCCATAACACTCTCAATTATTTGTTCATCCGTAGGCAACTCCAAACTTGTGTCATTTTCTCCCGGATAGTTCAAAATATCTTCAACATTCATTGCATGACGATAATTCAATCCATTGATTAGATTCTGCAATTGTTGTAAGCTGTCATTGTCCATTTGTTCTTGATTTTCCGAGGATTCACCATCTGGCAATCGGAGTTTACAATGCCTGAAACAATTTGCAATAGTACTTGAGTGGACATCTATTTTCCATGCCGAGATTGCAAGATTTATTGCTTCTAAAACATTAATCTTTTTCTGGATTCGGGTTCCCAACTTCAAAACCCTCCAAAATATTTCGATAAAACCGTCACCGATAATGCATCTTAAAAGCTCGTATGATCCCTGCATCACAAGGTTGAATCTTTGATGTTGTGTTAGATGGCAAAAAAAAAAAATTCGATATTTCTCAAACCTTCAATGTTTTTTGGATGAGCAGGACAGTTATCAACAATTAAAAGAATTTTTCTACCATCCATTTTTGCATCAAGTTGTTGAACGTATTCTTGGAATAAAATCCCAGTCATCCATGCTCTTTTGTTGGCACGATATTCACAATCCATGCTACCCAAATTCACATTCTCGAAACAACGTGGTTTTGTGTACTTCCCAATTATCCATAAAGGAATTTTCTCAGAACCATCCTCATTACAGCAAGTAACAATTGTAAGTCTTTCCTTATCTTGTTTCTTACCTTTAAGTTGCTTTGTTGCAAGAGAACGATCTGGTTGTAGCCTGTAGAACAATCCAGTTTCATCCATATTGAAAACATCTTTCATAGCAAACTGATTAAGTTTCTCTCTTATGGATTGTAAATTGTTCTCCACCACCTCCATATTAACCGAACCACTTTCTCCAAAACAACGATATGTCTTGATGCCGTGTCTTGATTTGAAGTGCTCTAGCCAATCTTGAGAAAAATGAAAATCAGGCGTATCAATGGGATACATCTTTTTTATAAACTCTTTTCCCTTTGTTACAATTAGTTCCCTACTCATATTAACGCGCTCTTGATTATGAACAAACCATTCGTACAGAGCCTTCTCTAATTCTGGAAATTTGACAGCTTTATGTCTTTTGGCATCATCTTTCGGAATGTCAGAAATTGATAGATACTCTGCTGACCTCTTGATTGTATTTGATATTGTAGCTTGACTAACTTGCAAATTAAACTTCTCTGACACCCACTGTTGCAATTGCTTTTGAGTGCATGCTGGATTTTGTTGTTTGTACTCACATAATTCTCTACGCATACCATCTGTCATGGTTGATTTTTTTATACCTTTGAGATGAGAAGCCATTTTTTCTTTTGATTTGTAGAGTTGTATGTAGTAACTCTCTTTATACTTAGTTAATGTTAGTACATGTAACTACATTAATAGCTGAGTGGATTTATACATTTAACTTTAGATATGTATGGAATACTAAACATTTATCAATGAAAATATATGAATTTAATTAATATGTATGATTAATACTTATTAATTAAATTCATGTATTTCATACATATTCACATTGTATATATATAAACTACATACTCTATAAATTAATAATTATTAATTTACGCGATTAATTAATACCTTGCTAAATTAATAAAATTTTATAGTCCTAATATTATTAATTTATAGAAGTTTGACTGTACTGCGAGGAGTTTACTATCTAACTACCATAAAATTACCGTAAAGTATGGTAACCTTTTGTGGCTTTGACAAAACCTATCTTAGAGAAAATAGAAAGGTCCAACATTTCAGTTGCATTAATGAAGTCCACTGCAAATTCCAAATAACTTAATTGCATTGGTCAATTGTCAATCATATGTGATTCGGCACCGTGTCGTAGTACGACGTTGCACCTAAGATTCTCTCATTTATAAGCCACCTTTTTCAAAACGAAAACAGCTATTGGTCTAATTAATTCTTTTTTAATACTTACTATTTTAAAAGATTAGTAAAATTACCTCCTTTAAAAAAGTTGGATTACATCTTGGAAATATATAGTATAAGACAAACAAATTAGAACGCATGGTGTAACAAGTTTTATCAAGTTATTTTTGGGAATTCATCCCTATTTCTCTTGGTAAATAACTTAACTTTCAATCAAGTGCAACGTTCTAGAGCATGAATGCCAACAGTTAATATTATATTATTTTATAAAAATATATATATAAAATATTTAATTTTACAGAAAGACCATGAATTCACGTGCCCTATAATTGTGCCTATAAATCCACCGCTGTCCACTAGTATTGGTTATGGACATTTCATTTAATAATTACTCTCTTTTTTCCTATAAATCCTTCTACGATTTGGTAGTCCTTTAAAAATATTATCTTAGTTTTATGATATTTTTTCACATGAGATTTGTAAACACTAACACGAGAAATTTGTAAATAAATACATTAAGTCTTTGTAGAGTCATTTTTTGTATTTAAATTATCTTTATAGTGATAATTAAATACTTGCAAGTGCTTCTTTATCCTTTTTTCCTCTTTCTTTTTCTGACATTAAATCATAGATATCGAATCCAGCTATTATTTTTAGATAAAGGAGAGCATATATTGATGAATAAAGCGTGCATCCAATTTTAGTATACAATAATTCATGTGGGTCCAAAATTATATCAAATATATAAAAGAGTAGAAAGACCAAAGAGCCCCTCAAATTTCTTTAATCCAACTAGTAAGATGGTGACCTGGAGGGCATGTGATGTACAGCCAAAGTTTATCCCTTACATTTCAATAGAAAACTCATGCAAATCAAATAAAATGCAGAAGAAAATGAAAATAATAATAATAAAGAATCAAGAAAGGGGCAAGTTCCAGGTAATGACATGAAAGAGTGTGAGACCAACCCAAAAACCTGTTCAAACTTCAAACCTCTTCGGCACTAATATTATTATCTCATCTCATTTTCTTCACTCATTGATCAATTATTTTATTTATATCTACAAAAAAGTAAGACAACCCCAACGTGCCTCAAACCTTCTCCTCATTAGATTCTTTCTTCCCCTGTTTTCTTGTCCAATCTCCAAATCTACTTCCCCTACACTACTCACCATCTCTCCTGCTGATGAAATGGGATTATTGACAGCAAAACTACTCACCATTTTCATCTTTCTCTGCTGTCTTCAACTCAAACTTGAAGCCCAGAAAATGAAAACTTTCAATAAAGAGTATCCATCTTTTGATGAAACTTTCTTTAACATATTTGAGGTTGAGAAACCTGCAACAATCAGCAACGCTGCTCTTCAGGTAACCCCTGACTCTGCATCTGCTGATTTCAACCTCTACGATAACTCAGGAAGAATCCTCCTGAAACAGCCATTTAAGCTATGGGAAGGTGATATTTCAAACAATAAAAGCAGGGTTGCATCTTTCAACTCTTCTTTTCTTGTAAATATTTATAGGCCACAGAATGAAACAGCTGCGGAAGGTTTAGCATTCTTGATTTCTCCTGATTTAGAGAAGCCACTCAACAGCCAAGGGCAATATTTGGGCTTGACAAATGCTACTACTGATGGAAATTCCACCAATAAAGTTATTGCTGTTGAGCTTGATACTTTTAAGCAGAAATTTGACCCTGATGATAACCATATTGGTATTGATATACACAGTATTAGATCTGTAAAGTATGAATCTTTATCATCCCATGGGATTGAGCTTGCTCCTATTGGTGCAAGATTCTATAATGTTTGGGTACAATATGATGGTATCAAGAAAATTCTTGATGTTTATATTGCAGAACAAGCTGAAAAGAATGGCTCTACACCACCTAGGCCAAAAAACCCAATCTTAACACAAAGTAATCTTGATTTAAAAAACCATGTGAATCAAGAATCATATTTTGGATTTTCTGCATCAACTGGGAGTAATTACCAACTCAACTGTGTGCTGAGGTGGAACTTGACAGTTGAGTATTTTCCAGATAAAAAGCATCCTCGGTTAAAGGTTGTTTTAGGGGTTGGGGTTCCAGTGGTGGTGTTATTGCTACTTGGGGCAGCATATTTGGGGTATATTTACCATAGGAGAAGAATTGATAGGTCACAGTCAAATATATTGGGTGCACTGAAGAGTTTGCCTGGAACCCCACAAGAGTATAAGTTCAAGGCCTTGAAAAAAGCTACTAATAATTTTGATGAAAAGAATAAGCTTGGGCAAGGGGGATATGGAGTGGTTTACAAAGGTTTTTTAGCTGCTGAGGATAAAGATATTGCAGTCAAGTGGTTTTCAAGGGAAAGCATCAAAGGTGAAGATGATTTCTTGGCTGAACTTACTATCATTAACCGTCTCAGGCATAAACATCTTGTCAAATTGCTTGGTAAGTCCTTTTTTTATTTTTGTTAAGAGCACAGATTTTGAACACTTATTTCTACTTATCATACCATGGATTTCATCTGTTTGAGTAGAGTGCTAGAGTTATATTCTGCCTGTTCTCGTTATGATCTTTGTAGTAGGTTCAGCATGACCACATATTAAGCCCAACAGCAGTTAGGGAAATGGAGTAATAAATATTCATCATATAAGATAGTACAAGAGAATGAGCTTTTAATGGCAAAGATTGTATGCGCACACAGCTTTTAGCTTAAACCCTTGAGTCATAAATAAGGCCCCCTTTGAATTTCATTATTTTCATTTGTAAATGCATTGATATAAACTAGGTGGAGCCACCTTGAAGTGACTGAGTGAATGGTTCCAAAAACCTTGTAATTTAAAGCCAAAGCTTGGTGGGATATTAACACCACACAAAATATATTTGCCCCACTTTACACCATAAGTTTAAATTTTTTTATTTTTTCTTAAATTCCTTGCCTAGTCAAATAAGTTCACCTTTGTCTTTCAATGCTTTTCTATTTCGAGTAACTTTCCACTCAGAGATCCGTGAACTTACATGCTTATTCAACTTAATTTGTGTAATTTTGAGTTTTGACATGGGACTAGGCTTTTTTAGTCTGACCTTTAGCATGCTATAAATTTACTAAGTTGGATCATCTTCTGAGAAGCAGATTTGTCGGTCGGAAGAATCAAAGCCTTCTTGAACACTTGTAATTTAACTTGGTCCTCCTTTTGTCTTTAATCTCTTTCCTTTATTGGAATTCTCGAGTCATCCCAACGATTTGTCAAAGCTTCTCCTTGAGGCTCTGGTTATTAGCGAAACCGAAATTTAGTAGCCCGATTAATTGGACTCGTGCTGCATTGGATTCACTAAAGTGAGAAACGCTCCATACCAAGAGTTTTTTTTAAGGATGGTTTAAAGCCTAGACTTTCAGTTAAAGATGGAGGAATCATATTCATCTCTTAATAGTTGATTCCAGCAATATGATAAGTGATTGTTTACCATATAACATCATGGAAGCAGGAAAAACTAATGGAATAACTTAATGGTTTGACCAAGAACCAATTTGCTGCCATGTCCCCTCCAATTTAGAACATTAAATCTCCTCATTTTATTTTCTTGAAAGAGAACAAAAAGAAGATGATCATCTTTGGCTGACCATGGATTATACCCGTAAGCAGCCATTCGTCAAACCATTTTTTTATGCCATATATGTCAATACTTTGAGGAAGCTTCCTTCATTGTCCTAACATACCTTTCAATGCATTGTCACTGATTGAGACAATTTTTGGTATGTTAAATAAAATGATGATAATTATATCCACTGAAAAGGACATCAACTTCGTATTTTAGTACAGAATTATCTTCAAACACCTACTCTTTTGTGTCATCTACTCTTGTCATCTGACCCTACAAAGAGATAAAGTTCGTGACTTCTTCTTTTATAAACTACAGAATATAGTTGACCATCTGGAATTTTTTTTTCTCTATTTGATGAACTTATACATCTTTGTTACTGAATCACTGGATATCTTTTACTGATAAAAAACAATCTTACAGACATAAGCATCTTATAATTGAATGTTATGGTAACAGGATGGTGCCACAAGAATGGAAAGCTACTGCTTGTATATGAATACATGCCTAATGGCAGCCTAGATATGCACCTCTTTTCCGGGCCAGATAAACAGCCGCTGAGCTGGCACGTCCGCTACAAGATTGTGCAAGGTGTCGCCTCAGCATTGCACTATCTGCACAATGAGTACGAGCAGAGGGTGGTCCATCGCGATCTAAAGGCAAGTAACATCATGCTCGACTCCAAGTTCAATGCGCGCCTTGGGGATTTTGGCCTTGCACGTGCCCTTGACAATGAAAGGACCTCGTATGCTGAAGCTGAAGGAGTACTTGGCACAATGGGGTACATAGCACCCGAGTGTTTCCACACCGGGAAAGCCACATCGCAATCTGATGTTTACGCATTTGGGGCCGTGTTGTTGGAAGTTGTATGTGGCCAAAGACCTGGAACCAAGGTTAATGGCTTTCAATTCTTTGTTGATTGGGTATGGTACTTGCATCGCGATGGCCGTATCCTAGAAGCTGTTGATCAGAGGCTTGGAGATGACTATGTTGCTGAAGAAGCAAAGAAACTTCTGCTATTAGGTTTGGCTTGCTCGCATCCAATAGCAAGTGAGAGGCCTAAAACACAGACAATAGTTCAGATTATATCAGGGTCAGCACCAGCACCAGAAGTTCCACCATTTAAGCCAGCATTTGTATGGCCATCTATGATGCCAATGGACATAGACTCTAGTGTTATGGACACAACATCTATAACAACTTCTCACTTCAATTCAGGATGGAGTCTTGACTATCAAAGCAGGGAGACCCCATCATATGCAGACCACCCCAACTCATTGGTGTAGTTACTTCGGTAAAACAACTTTTACCAAAGGAAAATTGATTTTTTCGGTCGTCTATTTTTTCTTTAATTTACGGTAATTATGTTCATACATTTCCTTCAGTTTTTCACTTTTTGTTTTGATGGTTTTTTTCAATTTGTTAATGGGGAAGGATGAGAAGATCAGACCAGCCCATGTACATCATTTAACTCAGTAGTGTTATACAGTATGTCCTATTTACTGTTGCTCTTTAGTTGAAATATTGATAATATTGAGATTGATTTAAAACGAGTAACTAACATTTGAAACCAATTGCAAGGTTCTGAATACCAATCTAACTGAGTTCAGTCATATGAATCCTATAGATCCATTTGATTCTGTAGTCTCATTCTATTCCAGATGCGATAAAGCTCAAGGCGAAAAGAAAATACTAATGCAGATTTGCTTTTCCAGTTACCTTTAGGTTTCTTTTACAAAACAAAGGAATTAACATGTTTCTATCTAGATCCCTTCTTATCCGGCCGACTGAAAGAATATCAAAATCCTGAAGCAACGCCATTATTTACATGCCTTGATTAACTTTGACGATTGCCTTGGGAAATCCTGCAAATCAATCACTGTCACTGAACTTTTAGTCTCTATGTTGTTTCTGCCCCATAGAACTACTTGGTGGTATGATGCTTCTTAAATTAAGGGTACTTGGACATAAGGCACTCTTTAAGGGGGGAAAACATCCCATGTGAAATGGATCTCATGTCCAAAAAAGTCATATATCATTGTTTGGTCGTCTTTTAGACAAAAATTATGTAAAAGTAAATCATGTAGCTACTATTGTCGAACCAAATTGGAATAGTTAGAGAAAATGAAATGGTGGGAAAGTATCTTCATCGTCTCCAGCTCAAATTTATAAATATGAAAGCATCTGCTTTAATTCCTTCATGTGAATGCAACAATTTCATGTCTTGATTGTCGATCCATACAGCTTAATGATTTGGTTGTGTACATCATAACTGTGTGTAGGTAGATTTTTGGTTAGAAATTTTAGGAAGATATCACCTTACTTCTCTGAGGACTTATAACAAATAATTCGTACCAAATCATCCTCCCACTTTGAGTCCCTTTAACACATGTAATTCACAAATTGTGATGGCCAAATCTTTAGCATACTTCGAGTCCCTTTATTTTCCTCTTCCTACTTCCAGATTCATTAGTCTAACCAATATGTATAAAGGATGCCATAAGATACTTGGGAAAGTTTTACAAGTTAGTGCGCATAAGATCAAGAGCTTCACCCGCCTGCAACTTTGTTGACAACCGGAGCTTTCTATTATCCTGGAAAGTGAATGGAACATAGACACGGGGGTGTTCAGCATCAACCAGCTCCGGTGGTGGTTCCACTGCTATTTCTCTCGGTCCCAAGAGGAATGAAGCAATAGACCACCGTATTTTTGCTTCCTTGCATATCACTCTATGCTTCACAGTGTAAAATCTTCCATTGCTCCATACCTTCACATAGCAAAAGGAAAGTATGCATAACAGCATAAGATAGATGGAACAAGTCAAATCTTGAAAATGAACTAGGTAAAGCAGCAGCATGCTTACCGTGCCTATGTCTCCAAGATTCACAAGGAGGGTATTTGGCCAGGGATCAACTGCAACAAATTCACCAGATTTCTTCATGACCTCAAGACCACCAACATTTTCATCATCCTGTAGAATAGTAAGGAATCCTGAGTCTGTGTGTATCTGAACCCCAGAGGAACCTACAGCTTCTGGAGTGAAGTGGTACTTGTTAATCCTAAACTGACAAGGCCAATCCTCGAAGGAAACATTGTCCAGTCCCAACCCTTCACTCATTTTTCGCATGATGTCCATCATTAGTCCATGAATCGCTGCAGCATACTTCTTGACTGTCTCTCTGTTTACAGTACGACTTTTAGACGTGAATTGATAAAGGAATTATAGAAAATCACAACAATGGATAAAAAGTCCGAAGATTTTGGATTTGCGTTCATTCAATTACAAATTTAGTAACACCTTGCTCAAAAGGTTCTTAAAGTTGTGTTCCACTCCCTACAATATATGCCCTTCTAATTGTTTCTACAAAATTAAGGTCTAGCAAACTTATGCTCTTGGAATTGTTTAATTTTGACATAACAATAGATTGGGAGCCTTAGAGCAACGGTAAAGTTGTCTCTGTATGACTTATAGGTCTCAGGTTCAAGCCGTGGAAGCAGCCACTAATGCTTGCGTTAGGATAGGTTATCTACATCACACCATTGGGGTAAGGCCCTTCCTTGAACCCTGCGTGAACGCGGGATGCTTTGTGCACCGGATTGCCCTCCAACAATAGAGGGGAGATCAAATCAACAAGAGTGAACTGCACTATCTACACTAACTGTATCTTGTACCAGGAAAAATTTGCTTTCTTTATTAGCTTCACAGATCATCTAAATTCCCCCGACTATTAAACTCAAATAAGAATTACGTAGCAAACACATAAGTAAGTAACTTCCAGAACCCACGAGTAAGTTGCTAATGTAGCTGATTATTAGCTAATTATAGCTAATCACCTTCTTACTTCAACAATGAGTGCACAAAGAACTCAACTTTTCATAATCAAGAAACTGAAAAAGTAAAAGCCAAAGAAAGAAAGCAAACCTCTGGTGTGGGGATGCATCTAACTGAGTACAGAAAGCATCAACATCTTCAGGAGAAGACATATCGTAGAGACCCAAAGCCTCATAAAGTGGATTCTTTTCACTAGGGGACATATACCCAGATCCAGCTATAACATCCTTGTTACGTTTCTTGATTTCAGTTGGAAGATCGAACAATGTCTTCACCACTTCCTTCATCTCTGCCATGAGTGAAACTGGAAGTATATTGTCATGGTTCAAAATCCTGAAGCATCCCCATTCCTCACAGACTTTAATCAATTTTGTTGATTGCCTTGGAAAATCCTGTAAATCAATTACTGGCACTGTATTTTCAGTTTCCATTTTGCTAGTTTTATTTGATCCTGTGGACGGGCGGGCGTACTTGTTTTATAATGAACAAGTAAAGGCGTGAGGGACTTTGGATGCGTTGAATTTTTGAGGAAACACATGCTCGGCCTCTCCGCAGGACGGTCGCCACTTTTTTGGACATAATACAAACACATATGAAACGGATCTCATGGTTATATGCTAAGGGATCGTTTGGATCATGGGATAAGTTGGTATAAAATTAGGCATTAAATTTATCTCGATATAAAATCATACCACAAACTAGTATTAAATTATCCGATTTCCTAGGTAGGATAACTAATGCTATAAAATTATGAAACCCTTTTCACTGCAACCTTTTTGTTTATTGAATCTAAAATAGAAAACAAAATATTATCCAAGCTTATCCACCTTCAAACCAAATACATGCTTTGGATTATATACCGTATATCTTATTCTTAGCTCAATGAACCAAAGATTATAAGTTTATAACTCAGGATAACTTTGGCCGCGAACAAAACAACCCCTCATAGTCTAAAACAACAATAACCAGCTATATCAAATTATTAATCTGTTTTTCAAGCTGCATTGTGTACTACTAATAGTTATCGTTATTCATAATAGCTAAAAAGGGTACAACCCTTCCATTTATTAGAAACTGTCACAAGTTGCCTTATCGTCACTCTCATGATTAGAGGTCAATCCCGTGCTTCATTATGTCTGTATTATCACATTATTAAGCTTGTTTCTGTAAAACATAAAAATTATCTTTTTGGTGAGACAAAAATCTAAGAAATGAAAATAGAGAAGTTTCCGCTCACTTACATTATAAAAAAGTTTACTAGGTGTGCTAGGACTATCTGCCGCTGCTTTTATAAGGCAAAAGCCCTCAATCGAAGTGATTTCTTATTCAGCTAACCCCTTTTAGGGGAAATTTCATCAGCCTTGCAGAGGAAAACGTCCAAGTACATAAAACTTAAGCAAGTTAGTGAGAATGTTGAGAATATGAATAGGAAAGGGGACCATTCTGCTGAAATTAGGGAAGTTGCTAATTGAGGATGAGTTTTGATTAGGTAAAACAGAAGGCGAAAGGGACAGACTAACAGTCCTATAATATCATCTTTGTTAAAGATTCTGATTTGGGAGAACTTTGACTTAACGATGAAAAAAAGAAAGAAAAAAAACCACACACAAAATATCTCTTTTGTGGTTCACAAACAAAAATGTTGACATAAGAATCAATTTTTTTGGGTTGAACTGCATACGGTAGAATCAATCTGACCAAAATCAATTAGCAGAAGAGAACAGACTCCAGTTATATATTGAGATCAGGAAGTATCTAGTGAGGACTAGGAGACTCCATTCAGATCCAAACATTTAAAAGCGAGATTAGAAAAGAAACTACTTCAGATTAATACAGTTGATAAGTGGGGCTGCTTTGCCTATTTATCAACAATAAGGAATTTCACACATCTGAAACAAAGATAAAAAGTTTTTGCGGAGAAAGAATGAAGTAACCATTGATTGATTGTTAAGTACAATATACACATATAGCTCTATACAACATGAGGATTGAGGACTCCCTGAGCTAAATACTTTAATCCTCCCTATATGACAACAAAATTCTGGGAAGGAAAATCTCAACCATTTAGCTGCAGTACAAACCAGCTGAACAAGCAGTTCAAACGTTCACCATTCCTCCTCATAATTTGGAGGCAACTAAACAAGATGCTCAACTTGATTCACTCGTTCCTCGCATTCAATTCTAGATGTTTTACATCGAATGACGACCATTGTCTTTAGTTGGCCGTTCATTTTGGATTTCCTCTAAATCCTCATCATCCCCTTTTCTACCAGCTTGTTCCTTCCAATATGCTACTAGCTTCTTTAACCGAGCGACTTCCTTAGATGAAACATTTTTGCTGGGATCATTTACAATGGAACGGACTCTTGATGCATACCTGGAAACCAAATTTAAACTTAAGTTATACCTTGATTACAAGTCGGCTCCATCGTATGATCAAATAAGGCTTAGTTTAGAGCATTTCAATTTAAAAAGGAAAACTATTCGCTCATTTAAATAAGAATAACACGATGAAAAAATAAAACAATATGACCTATTTCAACAATAGAGAATATATGCACAAGTAAGAACATACGTCAAGGAGTTGTGAGTCTCATCCAAATTTGATTCTGCTGGAGAGATGTTTACAAACATAAGCGTTTTAGCATTTCCACCTAACGAGTCGCTCATCAACATAGTTAGCTTGTGATTTCGATAAGGAATGTGTTGATTTCCTGAAGATAATGCACTTATCACATCACCAAGTGCTGACAATGACTTGTTAATGCTTTGAGCTTCTTTTAATTGATTGCCAGCTGAGCCAGACTTCTTAACTCTTTCTGAGCCAGCAAGATCCACAAAACTTAGCTGCACATACATAAAAAAGAATAAAGCAGAAGCTAAAGAAACAAAGCAAACTTTTTGTGATTCTATATTGGTAAAGTTCCTGAACATTATACACTTATTGGCACAGTCACAAGGGACTTGAAAACAAGATTTAGATATACTAATGAAATCTACCTTAATATGCTAAGAAATAAAACTTGAGCTACTCCAACAAAGTATTACTTAGGAAATTAAAAGTTTCCTCCTCAAACGAAGAATGAAAAGCAAGTGGCCAATATCTAGGGGCAGCTTAAGAGGGAGGCTGCTAAAGCCTTTGCTTTAGGCCCCCAAAATTGGGGCCCAAATAATTTTTTATAGTAAATTTTATCATTTTATATTTACTTAAAAAAATATTGAAGTTTATAGAAAACATATAAAATACAAAATACAAGATCAAAGGTAATTGATTTCAAATAGAGTTGTGCATAATTTGGTAAACACCGAATTACCATACCGAAATCGAAAATTTTGGTATTTATTATGGTATTAGGTTTAAGTTTTTAAAAAAATTGGTATTAGGTATAGTATTCAATATCTTAAAAAGAAATACCGCTATCGTACCGAAATATATATTATTCCCTCCATTCCAAAATGTGACGCTCTTTCCTTTTTAGTCAGTCTAAAAAAGAATGACACCTTTCTATATTTAGTAACTCTTCACCTTTAAATTTTCCTTTTTATCCTTAATGAGATGATTTCTAGCCACACAAATTTCTATGGTTTGTTTTAGAATATAAGTTTCAAAAGACTTCTTTTATTTCTTAAATTTCATGCCCAGTCAAACATCTTCACATAAATTGAGATGGAGGGAGTATGTTACACAGTACACATATTATTGATTATAACATAAATATAGAAATTCTAAAATTTTACTTTCCTTTGTACTCTAAGTTCACCAATTAATTCTTAGCAAATAACAAGACATTTTCAATGATCAAATTTATTCCTTTATGTACCGTTTTCTCTCAATGGATTGATACTTGCTAGTTTTGGACAGAGATTTTGTCAAGAAATATTTTTATTTTTGTATTTTTGAATATTTTAACGAAGAATATTATAGTATTCAAATCGAACAAGCCAAAGTTAACGGACCGAATAAACCGAAAGGAGAAAAACCGAGTCATACCGAATTTAATTAGGTACAGTACTGGTATGGCATTTTAAGAAATCAAATACCAAAAATACAAAACCGTACCCACTGACGAACACCCCTAATTGCAACCACATGGCTAACATCTTATTAACTTGAACTAGCGCTTACCAATAGAAATAATAATGATATTACTATCATATGTTTGTTGTGAAATTAGACTTTATGTCTTATAAGAATATTACAGTATAAATAACAAGTAAACAACGACACGATTTTTTCGGCGTGTGTATATATAAAAGTTCTGTTAAAAAAGTTAAAGCCTCTTAATAAAATTTGGCTTTAGGCCACATTTTGTTGAGTCACCCATACCAATATTGTATAAATCGTGCAAGTTCACATTGTCACAAGAAAGTTGAAGGGTGTGATGCACGCACCTTCCCTCTGGCAATTGCCTGCGTTTGAAGATTGGTACTCTCAATAATAACTGAAACTATAAGATGAGATCTTGAACTCTGCTCATTCATCAAGGTTCCAGTCGTATGACGCTGTTCAGATCCTCTTTGAATTATTGTCTTAAGTTCCTCATACGTTGAAATAGACACCACTGTCACATTATCCACAGAAACCATGCCCTGCTCATGCCAAATTTTGCTAATTGTTAAAGCCAAAATAAAAATATAAACATAAGCTCATTCAAGCTTGGACATGATAATTTGTGAGGCTCTAAAACAATCACCTTTGAATCTTTTTTTATATCCAATCTCAAGCGCTTTGCATTCTTTGGCAATAAGAGGTCCACCAATGTATCCTGATACAACTCTACCATGTATGCCTGAACAAGTTCACATCAGTCATAAGTTTACAATGGTTTAGAATGGGCCTTCAGGACGTACATCTATTCACTTCACAAGCACCGGATAAAGAGAGAAATCATATGAAAAGAAAACAAGGAAGGTGACAACATTGTATTACTCATAGTTTGACAATTTTTATAATTAGATGTTCCACTGGAGAACCGGAATTCAGAAAGTTGAAACATAATTAATGCACTAACTATATTAACGGAAGACGGAATAAAAACCTACAATAACCTTTAAAGCATTAGAAGAGTTTACCTTTAAAGAGAAAGAGAACTTATTACTATCTCGCTTCATAATTCTGAAGAGTTCAGATATAGCTCTTGGTGTCAGTCCTGGATTACTATCAGCTCCATAGATCGTGAATGTCTTGCCAGATCCAGTTTGTCCATATGCAAATATGCAAACATTATATCCATCAGCAGCTGACTGCACCAAATACTGCAACAACAACATGTCAAACTTAGAAGCTGCTAGGCAATATGCATACATTAGATCCTAGCAAAGTTCTATAAGAGGACAATTGACTTTTTGCTTGCCTTAGTGTCTTCGAACACATCATCTTGAGTGGCATTTCCGTCAAAGACACGATCATACATGTGTTGTTTTGCTTTATCATCTTTCCATATATGTTCAATAGTAAACTCATCAACACTTCTCATTACATTTCTTTCCTTCGCTATAATTTCCTTTTCACAAAGAGGTCTTAATCTGCAGTAGACTCTGATCTTGCCTTTCATATCTGAGAAATGAGTAAGGTCCATAATATTACACTTTAAAAAGAAATTTCAAATAAAAATAAAGGACCTTCAAAATTGCAATGTCAGTAGCACAAAATAAAGAAAGGCAGGTAATTTTACCTTCTATTGTGTTGAAATACTTTTTCCTTAGAACTTGTTCCTCTCGGTAAAGTGCTTCCATTTCTGCTAATTGAGCCCCTTGCATTTTCAAGATGGCGGCAGTTTGTTCATTTTTTCGATCAATGTCCTGAGTAAAGTAAGTGTCAAATAAAAAAGAAGATACGATATTCCATGCAGCATAATAAATATATTTTTTGACACAAATTATGAGAGCTTGTCCACATTGCTAGTTCCAAGCACATATAAAGGAGGATGATTTGTAAGCTCACTATCAACATAAAATTAGTTAATTTAAAATGAATCCTCACAATAATGAACCAATGGATATTGAGGATCATATAGCAGATCGCAACTAGCTTGGGAAGGTATAGTTATTGTTGTAAATACTTTGTACAAGATATTCACCTCTTTCATTTCTCTTAACTCCTCGAGCTCCTTCAAATTATTCTGTAGCATTTCTAGTTCCCTGTCTTTAGCTTCAAGCCCTGACTGTGCGACAACCATATCATGTTTGGCCTCTTCCAGTTTCCTTTGAAGTTCAGAGACTTGGAGCCTCAGCGCCTTGCATTCTTTTTCAAAATCTTTCTGAAGGTTTTCCATCTGTACCCAAAATATCAGTGCAAATCAACAAAAAATCAATATAAACGCAGAATGCATGTTAAACACAAAGACATGGAATGCAACATACCTCACTTGATTTCTTCTTTTCTAGCCCTATGATTTTTTCCTCAAGTGATGTTCTTTCACTCAAAAGCTTCCTCTTTGTTTCTTCTGCAGTGCGCAACTCCATAGTACGAGCTCTCAACTCTTCCTGGATCTTCTGTAAGACCTACATGTAAAGCCACATAAGTTTGTGTTTTTTTAGGTGGATCAAACTCACTAACTAATTTGGACAGATAACTAAGGCCAAACACATATTTATAGCTCTACCTGGTTATTCGCTTCAACCAACTCCTTTGTAATATTTTTTTCCAAACCTTTAGAACTTAATTTTGAAAGTCGCATTTCCAAGTTCTGCTTGTCTGTTAGGGCAGCCTGTAAAGAAGGCACTAATATAATGAGATGATTGCCGCCTCAATAAATCAAATTTAAGCACATTTAACAAACACCTGAAGCTCTGCATCTTTTTCATTGCATAGAGATCTAAATTTTTCACAATCATAAGCAGCAGCTGCTAAATTTTGCTTCTCCGATCTCAAGTTATCTTTTAAGCTATCCAATTCTTCTTGCATCTTCGATTCTTCTCTTTGCCTTTCATGCAAATCTTCCACCAACTGCTTATCAATACAACGACCATGAGCTATCAAAGCAAATGTGTGCCAAAAATACATCACATTGTATCTTTGTATTGTGATTGAAATAATAGATAGATATATGCATAGCGGGTAGAGCAAATGGCGACGTGTATATTTCAGCACAGACACAACTGATAGAAGGAGTTGGGAATTCCATTATTTTAACTTATGTTAACAGAAAAGAACAGTCCCTGTTTACATATTACCAGCAGCATATACCTTGTATGTTAAACATTTCTCTTCGAACTTCTCATAAAGCATAAAAGTTTCTTCTACAACAAATACCACTCACATCATTGACTTTCTTCTGTGATTCTTCAAGGGCGCGAGACAAATCCTGAATGCGTCTTTCATTAATGTCAGTGTTTGCAGTTTTGAGATTATTTGGAACATCTACATTAACGGAACCATTAGCTGCAGAACGGGCTTTTGAGTAGCGGCGTAACATCACATCATTAATATGTGTCTGTAGAGCAACACAAATTTCCTCTCCCTGCATAGAATAAAGATGTCAAGCTATGTAAAATAGTGAGCCAGATTGAATCAACCATCTATAAACACATAAGATAAGCATGTTCCGCGATAGACAAGCTTTGAACCTGTTTTGTTTCGAACTGAAAGATATGCAAGACACCAGCAACTCTCATCTTAAAGAACACAGCAGTGTTGCTGCTACCAAATTGCATTATGTCCCTCAACTCAGCTGAGTGCAAATACTCCTTTGGAACTGGACGGAAAAAATGAACCTGTGGAGAACAAAATATCATACTTGAAAACTGTTGTGTAAAGTAAATACAGATCCATCTTCTCAGCCTGATAAGCATCACTATGAATTACATCTTACCCCACGCTTATTAATGCCCAATATGATTTTCCCAGGCAAAAGTCCAATAGGATCATCAATCTTTCGAACAGCAAAGAAAACTGAATTTCCATAAGGAAGCGTCCTCAGAATCCGCAAAAATTGTTGTTTGGCATCATCTTTTGTCAGATTTTCCTAGAGAGATTAAAAGAATGAACCTTATGTTGACATGGTATCAGTTCACAAAAACAAAGGAAATTCATGCATAAAGTAATCTAAGGAATTTCAACGTAAATCATGGGATGCTGATTGGTAAACTTGCCACAGTGAAAAGAAAAAAAAAGCAAATAGAAAGAAAATGAGCGACTGGAAAGGAACTCAAGGACAAAAGCCAAGCACTGCTGGTAGTTCTCTTTTCCTGCTCACAAAAGTGGCCTTGAGAAATACAGGAGGCACAAATCATCTAATATTGCTTGGAGAATACCTTATATTATGAATGAAAATGTAGATTAAGCATAAAGAAACTTCATTAAGGAAAATGTAGATAGAAAAACTTCTATTCAGTTTCTTAGAACATGATTCCTTGACCAAGGAAACCCAGATAAAGCTCTTACCATCAATTTGTAACGAGAAAGTATATCCAATTCCCATTCCCTCTTTGCCCGTGTCATTGCAATTTGTCTGGGTAGAAAACGCTCCAGCAGTGATGTCCAGTCACTGAGATAAACAACTTAGCATATAGGACAGACATAAATACTACAGCATGTTCAGTCTTTGAAAGAAATAGTACTAGTAAAGTGGAATAAGAAACCGGGGACAAGTCCAATTTGGGAAAAAAGTAATGAGGCATAATTTGAAAGGAAGAAAAGATAATAAAAAACTACTGACGTGCAAGATTCAGGGCCATCAACATATCCAATGTCAACCAGTATCTGGAGAGCAGACATCTGTGCTGCATCATCCTTGCCAACAGGATAATTGCCCATTATGTAATCATGTTGTAACTGTGACCACAGAACAAATATTATAACAAATTAGAATCAACTTTGACTTGAAGGTATACCTATGAGCTTAAATATTTAGCATATCAATTCACTATAAGCAAACTGACATACTTGAACATATGACAATTGCACGAACATTGGTTCTGTAACAGCTTCATCTGACTCCCGAAACAACTTCTTTTTGAAAATTAGTTTACAATGCAAAATCTCCCCTTTACTTCGGTCTTTTGATGCCTTAAAGTCCGCCAACAGATCTCCAATATACTTATTTTCATCCAAACAAATGTACTCCTCTACAGAAAACATACATGCTTAAAATGCAAAACATTTGACCTTTAAAGAATTTATAAAGTGGAAAGGAATCAGTACCATTTCCAGGATCTGGAGATTTAGACCCAGTAACAACCTTACGGCACTCGAACAGACTGAAGCTAGCATGAGCAGACAATTTGATTATCCCTGCAACCTCCTGAAAGAGCAAGTATGTCACACAAAAATTACAAAGGAAAATATCACCATCATATCAGTGTTAAATTTATCTGCTTCCCAAAGAAACCAGAATGGGGTAAGAGAAACTTCTAAAATCAAGACCGTCAAATTTGAAAAGTGATAAATAAACCATGTCAAATGATCTTAGAACCCTTCTAAAATCAGAGTTAGAGGGACTAAGCCATCCATACATAAATCAGCCTTTGAAATTCTTGAGTCTATGATTGAAGGGGGAAAAAAGGAGAAAAGAAAAAGAAGTAACAGACAGATAGCACAAAAGTTAAGGTTCCAGAAGATTATAAGAAGCTGTTCATTTGTCTGATCAGAAGTCATTTATTACTCCTTAAGCATTTTTTGATAAAGTAGGTACTCCTTAAACATTGAACCAAGCAAATAACAAATACACAATAAACATGAGATGTATGCTAAAAGGAAGCACAAGACTGATAAAGGAACCATAAACAAAGAAGAAAGGAAGAGATAAAAGAGCGAAACAAGAAATGCAAGTTTTGGTGTTAAAGAACATGTCCCACATGGGTTGTATAAGTCCAAAGGGTTTATAACGGCCTAGGATACTCCAATATTATCTTAGGGTTTTAGCTTGGATGTTCAGATTGTCTACACCAAACAAGTTACATTTATCCCACTTTCCTATGCAATATTTCTCGTTAAACTTTACCTGAATACCATAGGATAACTAGTGAGCCCTACATGTTCCTCGTATGCCTAGAGATTTTCCAACTGTCATGTAAAGTTCATGTTGAGTCAGACATAGCCATTCGCTCTTGGATAAAAGAGTGATGAATAAAAACAAGGATCTCCTAACTCTTGCTAAGCTCTACCACATTATAAATACCATGCATATTTTGTCGTATGTATACTGTATGAAATTCAGCAATACCTCAATAGCATCAGCTACAGTTGTGGCCATGTCATATGTAATTTCCTCGAAGGTTTCATCCAAGAAAAACACTATTGTAGTAAGCTTTTTACCAGTTAAGAGAGCTTCAATCTCCTCACGACCAGGTATCGTGTGCCTAGGTCCAGCCTTAATAGAACGTTTCAACGCATTTAGAGTATTTATTGCATAAACTTGAACCTCAGAATCAGTATTAATTCCATGTGCAACAGTATGAATATATTCTGACAAGTATCCACCAATTTCCTTGCTCGGAGGCATGCAAGATGCACACAAGTACATTAGCTCCCATGCTTTAATCAAAGAATGCCTGTATTTACGAAGCAAGCATGTAAGAAACATTGTCAAGTAAAAAGCAATAGAATGAATAGGAAGAAGAGAATATCAGCTTCCCGTTTATCAATTAATATTGATGTCAAAAGTACCTCTCCGGATTATTCCTTGTTTGCTTTGAAATTTGGGCAAACATTTCATCCCGAAGCTCAGACCGCTTCAGCGCCTGCTTAAATAGCTTGCCAACAAGCTCGATTCGCTCATCCAAGCTGATTGGAGCTGCTCTATCATAGGAATCAATACCCATATACTTCAGAATGGACTGAAATAACTTAACTGCCCTGCTGATGAGATCGCCGTTTATTTTCAGAATTGATGTTGGAATGGGTTCCTGTCATGATGAAAGTTATTTTTAGTTTGTACAAGCCAAAGAGGTTAATAGTGTAAACAGATAAAGAGCTTAATCTTACCCTTTGGAAACACAACATATCCTCAAATGTGAACTTTTCCCGAACTTGTGGCCCAACAGATTTTTTTAAAAAGAACCCACGTTTGCCTGCAGATTGAAGCTGCTTTTGCATAGCCTTCAAAAAACCCTCAACCTATAACAACAAAGAATTAATATTACCTCTCTAATGTAGAAGGAAAACAGAATTGAGGTCTGTCACGTCATTCTTAATAGAATTAAGAAAAGAAAAAAAAGAGCCACTCCAGTCTTCGTTGTGTGCATACAGATTGAAATGATTTTCTTTTTTTTGGAAAGACATGTCTCACCTGGAATCTGTCAATATATGGTATCGCACCAGCAAGTTCGGGTGACAGAACTGATGAGAGAGTAGTTGGGGTGCTACACATTGCACAAGGCAAACTTGTAAGTTATATAGTATCAAACAACACTACCCATTTCATCAACGTGTAAAGTAATACCAAAGTACATCTAATGGAAAAAATGAAAGGAGAGACTTACGGTGGAGCAAAATTGGAACCATCACTATCATAATCATCCCCATTTGAGGTTGCAAAAGAATAGTGCGAAGGTGTTTCATATCCGTTACTTGAGCCAAAAGAAGACCTGCTTGACCTCACACTAACTGGTGGCATATCAGAAGTCATGTTCCAAAATTATAGTCTCAACTCTATACAACTATCAGAAAGACCATCCAACTCCTCAATTAAACAATATCTTGCTGACCCTTAATCTTCAATAGCTTCCTCAGTTACCTGACCAAACTAATAACACCATGATTATTAGAAATCAAAAAAATCCAAAAGCATAAATTGATCCACCAATTTTGATTCAGATTCCCCCCCAAAAAAAAAAAATCACACATTAGAGAAGGTGACACTTTCAACAAATAGTCAACAGAAGTCCAAAATCATAAGCATCATTAACCGGAGCAAACCATAACAGAATCACAAAAATACTATCAACATTGCACCATATGCTACAAACTTCACAGAAGAACTCAAAAAGTTAGATAAGTAGCAAGCTCCCTAGCAGCCACCAAATGACCAAAAAAAATTTCTCCTAAACAAAGAACCGACTAATTCTATACACCGAGATCCACAGAATCACAAGCAAAAAACTGCAGAAAATGCAAGAAAATTTCAAACTTGGGAATAAGATTACACATTGGGGAAAAAGACAACAAGTCATAACCACTGAAGTAGATCGAAAACCCACAATGACAAATCAAAAGCGCAAAAATCCAGTAGATAAAACAGCATAATATCAGTTGTAGCTCAGAAATAAAAGCATAAAAACTTCTGGGTAAGTGTCTTTTTTTTTTTTTTGGACTTTGTGTACCTAAGCACAAATGTTGTTGAAAGTTGCAGAAGCTCATAAACTAGAAATGGGCAAGTGAAGGATATATGAGAATACCAAAGCAAAATGATGAAAAAAAGAAGAAGCTTCGGATTATGCTTTCCTTAGAATGAAAGATCGCCACCACCAGAGAGAGAAAATAGAAAGAGAGATGTAATGGTGGTGGAGTGAAGGAGGGAGAAAGAAGATGGTGTGGAGGGTCACGAGAGTTTTTTAAATAATTTCAAAGCTCTTTTTTTGGCAAGGCGAAAATGACAAAATATAGAAGGAAAATTAGAAATGGTGTTCCAATAACTTGGATAGAGTTATACTATAAAATATCATAATTGGCTGCTTATTGCATTTGGTCCTCATTTGGTAGATTTTGCTAAATGAAGTGAATAAAGTTTTTTATTTTGATAGCAAACTATTTTCTGTCTGCTTTTTTCTTCTTCTTCTGGGATTTCAGAAAAACTTGCATTTTTCCTTTTGCCTAAATAGGAGTTAATGCCCTTTTTATGAAAATTGCATATCAATAAGCATTCCTGTCCTTGGCTTACGTATTAACCTATAAGCCAAGGATGTTTGATTGTACAAATCCTATATTTTAATTCGGGGTATAGCATCTGATTGACCTTATTAAACTCTGTACTTTTAATACGTAAAATTTTGTGTATTATTTTATTTGTGATAAAAAGTAACAAAGATAGAATATATCTTGTATTTGATAAGAGGCATAATTCCAGATTTCCCTTTCTTTTCTAGGGCTTGTATTTGTTTCCAAAACCTTTTACCTTTTGCTACACCAACAAAATTGGACAATTTGAGACCCCTTGTAGAACATCTTAATCTAATTTTGGGTATTTAAGGATCAAGTTAGATCAAATCTTCATAAAGTTTATATGAACGAAATTTTCTTTTATATAGTGGATTGATCATCTCCATTTGTAAATGTAGGTTAAATTAACCGAATCACGTTAAATATTTGTATCTCTTTTGATATATTTTTCTTTCGTTGTCTGATTTATAATCGTTCAATATTTAATTTACTAACTTCCGCCTGACAACTAATTTTTTTAATCCTAACAATTCGAAAAAATTGCCTAAATTGTACAAGGGAAAGACTTCTTTAAGTAATTAATGTTTGTTTTGATATACCATCAGACTATAGAAAATAAGTGTTAAGCGTAGAATAGCATTTACGTTACTAGTTTGTGCAACCATAACGGCACTGTTGCTTCGGCTTCTTTTCAGTTCAGTAACTCAATTCTCTATAACGAATAAATTATGCATGCATTCCAAATGAAAAGAGAGGGGAAACATATAAGCTGCAACTGAAAATTGAAATAAGAAACAAAAGCTATTGAACAAAAATTGTGGAAGTTCCTGCGGTAAAATCTTGAATTTCCGGTCCACAGTCAAATTTTTTTTTCTTATTTTCAACATGCATGGCTTTTTCAATATCTTTCTTGATCGAAGGTCTATATAAAATAATTTTTCTGTATTCTCAAAGTTAAAAGAAGAACTACGTACACATTATTTTTTTTCGGTCCGAAGTAGAAAAATTGCAATGTTGGGTTTGACATCGAGAAAGTAAAAATTCATTGGATGTGACTAAAGGAATCAAAGGGTAAAGTACAAACAAATTGTGGGGGCAAAATAAAAAGAAAAATCAAAGAAAGATTCTTGCCCGCAGTTGTAGAGGTTCAAGCATATTACCCAATCCTATTGAAGTAACTATAAGCACTGGACATATTGGATTGAGACTTCGCACCATTCGCTGGGACTTTAGGGGTCGTTTGGTATGCAGACAAATTTATTCTACTTGGGAGGTAAAATAATATAATCTCAAGTTTGATGGATAAGATAGAATATTTTGTATTAAGACTGCGATTAAATTTATACCATATTTGGTTGATGGTATAAATTTATCCCAAAATAAATTTGTACCATCAACCAAATATAGTATAAATTTAATCACACACCGTATCCCATCTTATCTCGTACCAAACGACCCCAGGTTATTATAGCATGTAGTTTGTATTGTTTGATACTCTTGGTTACTAGGAGCATACCACAATATTCTAGTATCCTATAATTGTGTTCCAACAAATGTATACTTCTCTGAATTATTACTCATAAATCCATTGGACTCCTTCAGCTTTTGAGGAAGGGATTATTGAGGTTTGATGTTTCCATTGAGATTTTCAAGATTACACAAAAGGGTGAAAAGAACAGTAAAGAAAAGAAAAAGGACGAAAACGACGACATTGATAATTTGAAACAAGAGTTTGATAGAAACACACAAAAAGATCAAATATTGATGTAAGTAAATTCTTTGCCCCAAATGCGAGAAGGGTACTTTCAAAATTACTCCTAGTTCCTTAATTAAAAACCTGCCATTGAAATTGAATATTAAGGGAATCACAGTCTTGGAACTACGGATCAAAGCTACGAAGTAACACTAATATAAACGAAGAGAATGTTGCAATTCTTATTTGACCATATTCTAACATTTGCAACATGAAAAATAAAATTAAACTAATTACTTAACCTATTAAATTTTTAGCCAACTGTCGAGGTATCTTGGAAGTTAGGAACTATCCAATCATGCCATGAGTCATACCGACTGCAATTGGAGGAATTTGAAAGTTTCAATCTCAAAACAGACAAAGAGACATGTTTGCAAGTCCATGTTACGACGAAACTCGAAGAATGAAACCAACTAATTGAAAAAGACTCCTATTTTATTTTATTTTTTTCTACACTGGGGAATTATTTCATTCTCTTATCTAGCTTGTAATGAGTGTAAAAGAAATATCTTCAATTTATAGTGTACGTGGAATTAGAGTGGAAATGATTTGTCATTTTTTGTTCCTTGTAAATACATATGCAGGTTGGGATTCAAGATGAAAGCAATGAGTATGACCAACTTCTTATATTATTAGAGGTGTTCGGGACTAAATTATCCGGAAATTATAATCCCAAGATTATAATTCCAGTACTAATTTATACCACATGAGAAATGGGATAAAATAATCTCACATTTGATGGAATAAAGTGGGATAAGATGAGATATTCTGGATTAAGTCTGAGATTAAATTAATACCTTGTTTGATTGGCGATATAAATATACCCCATAATAAATTTTATACCTAACCAACAACGTATAACTTTTACCCTACACCTTGCCCACCTTATACCTCATACCAAACGACCCCTTAGATTTTCCGGTGCTTTTAGCATAAATTTTAGTACACAATATAGAAAAAGAGATAGGTGATTCGATCATCCTTTCTTGATGTTGCTTTTCTGCTTACTGACCTGCCATTTATTTATCTACCTTTCGTTGGAGCAAGAGTTCTTGCCCGTTTGAACAAATATTTGAAGCTGAAAAATCATTTAAAGTTAAATATAGAAAGAAAAAACAAAGTTAGTGGAAATTAACGTTGTGTTAAAATAATAGATTTTTTTGGAAAAAGAAATTTGTAAAAGTTGAAGGCTCTAAGTGGAAGTTAAGATTCGGGAAAAAAACCTCACTTGGAAAACAACTTCAACTTGATTTTTTTTTATTCAATTTCTAGTTAAATTTCATTCACAATTTCACAAACAAATGCCAACCTTCAAGCTGAATCGTTTTCATTTGCAAGTGAAATTCTCACACATATATTTATTTAGTTGTTGAGGTTAAAGACTGGTAGTTGGAAAAATGAAAAATATTTATTATCGAGATTTTTTGTATGATCAAACCATCAAATATTATGCAGGACTAACTTTTATTTCTTTCTCAATATGTAATCTTCTTCTTTTTTTCCCTTTTTCTGTGTAATAACGTTCCAAAATTCACCAACATTTGTCATTTCCTAGTGAAAACCTGGAAAGTTTCCTTCAATAAGGAAACCAAGTATCCCAGATCTTACTTAATACAAATAATTTAGAGAAATTCTACTGTACACTATTAAAGGTATCCAGCTTGTCATGGTATTGCAACAATACTAGGTATGGGAGCTTGATAAATACTCTCTTGGGTCTTTGAAAGTTACAATTCCCCTTTCATTGTTTAAAGCTTCATTGCCCTTTTATTCTGGTTATCTTAATAATGACAGATGAATAAGTACATGCCACGTACAGTCAGGGTCATGTGAGTCACTATTGCTTCCATTCGTTTCGTTTTTTTTTTTTGTTTTTTTTTTTTTAACACTAAGAGCACGTTTGAACATAAAATTTTTTTTATTTTTTTCGAAATTAGTGTTTGACCATAAAATTTTTAATTTTCACTTGAAGATGAATTTTGAAATTTTTTAAAAATTTAAAAAATACCAAAAAGCTATTTTTCAAAATTTTCACTCAAATCACTCACAAAACTTCAAAAACAATCCAAAATAATATTTATGTCCAAACACTACTCTAATTTTTAAATATTATTTTCACTTAAAATTTTCTTTTCACTTTTTTTTTGGAATTTTACAATTCTTATGTCCAAATGCCCACTAAGATGCATAGCCCCCGTGAAAATTCTGGAGCTGTATTTTCAAGAAATTAATTTTCCAAAATTTGCATATTATCCAAATTATATTCCAACTGCTTGGTTTTATTATCACTTCTCACCGATTAACAAACAACCTATGATCGTTACCTTAATTAGCGTCACACATAATCAAACCAGTACTGAAACGACTTGGGATAGCATTACCAGTTACTTAAATCTTCATTTTAGGCCTGTCTTGTATCCGCATATTGAATTTTTTTCCTAACCTTTTTCAATTTTTTTAATTACTATTCGGTGGACTTTTATAAAATAAAAATATGGCGACAACTCTTTATTGTGTTATTTAAATTGTCCCAATTTACTTTATTATTTACAAAGAGTAGCAATTTCTTAAAGGAAATGAATATGACATAATTTTCAAGTGAAAAGTAAAAAAATAGCAGTCCAGAGAACAATGCATTTCACATTAACGCAAGGTCTTGGAAAAGGTTGTGCCCGAAGGTATTGATGTAGACAACGTACTCTAACGCAAGTATTAATGATTACTTCCACGATTCGAACTCGTAACATATAAATCCACGAAGACAACAATATACAAGTGAAAGTATGTCAATTTAGAATCTACAGAATTAGCTCTAGATTGCCGGCCATGCCGGCTTCAAGTCCTCAAAAAACCTGAAACACCAAATGGAAAGGAATAAACGAATGAATTAGGTTTTGGGGAAATCAAAACATAATGGAGAAATTGTTAGGGAATTAAATAAGCTCACGAGTATTCCCCCATGTCCACTACTTAGTCAGCAATGGCATTAACTATTTATTTATTTTTAGGTATATGAAAGATGTGACTCTATTAGAGGAAGGCAGGCCATGACTGGGCAAAAGCCAATAGTACCAACAATTAAAAGTGGGGAAATATACCATAAAAAGTCAAAGTTGAGAGTGCAAGTATTTAAGACGGACATGAGAAAGTTGGGGGTATACCTTTTTATTCATTTTGATTACTAAGTCAATATTTAATGCGATAAGATTAGCTTTCACGTTAAATATTTTATTGGTAGTTTTATTTTGTAGGCCAGACAATCTTTATTTGGACTATTGTACAACAGTTTAAAGACAATCTAGTGTTCATTATGACAGCCTGCTTAGATTAATTATCCTTGATTTTTTTTTTCAGTATTTACTGGATCCATTGTAGTCTATAATCAACAGTATTGACGCGTATTTTCTTTTGCAGAAGAAAAAAGATAATAAGTAAAGGTTTGTGGCTTTTAGTGAATTTCCAACAAGTTATAACTCAATAAACGAATTAACCCCCAAATACAGAACAGAGAATATAGATGATGTTTGGCCAACGGAATTTCTGAAAAAGAAAAGCCTATTCCTCTATCATCAACTGGAATAGAGATTTGTAGACGGAAAAAAATAGAGGAATTAAGAGCGAAGACCTAGTAAAGTTATGTCATGAAGTCTGATTATATGTTAAAATTCAAATATGAAAGGTTATTGAAGCTTATCCTCATTCTCAATAAAAAAAAAAGTATGCAATATTACGATCTTAATGTTGACTTGAAATGTTCTCATTTTGTTATCGGTAAAGACAAAGGTGAATTCGAAATTTAAATTTAATAATTTCACCTTTGAAGGATTTGATAAGGCTCCCTTTGTTATCAATATTGAGTTGGAATGGCTATCTTTTAACTGAAGATTTGGTTCCACCATGTGCCTTTACTGAGTTTGTTAGGAGTTTTTATGATTTTGAGGAGAGGGCAACACATAGCCAAAAGTGACTGTCTTTTCTTGTTTTTCACTTTTAGCTGAAAGGTGATGTCAACTCACTATGATTTAATCTTAATTTAATCAATTGTAATGAAGATGGGTTATGACTCTGCTAAGCATTTTAACAAACGGTAATAGTGCATTAATTCCGCAGGAACATAGCGGAATTTTAATGTGCTAGCATGTTTTTCCTCAATCATTTCCATTTGCACAAAGAAATATTATCCAATTCATTCTACAAGAATTGCGTTTTGAGAATTGAAATGCAGCCCAAACCAAATAGAGGCTACAGCCCGAAACTAGGCAATGGATCTCTATTCTAGTAGTTCCTTTCACACTGTAATAGCAAAACAATCTTAGTTATGCTTTTGATCTATCTAACCCACCAATGGCCGTGCCAAATCCTTGATCAAATTGCAAAAGCACATTACAATTTACAATATTGTCACTCTCCATCAATTGTCACGCATACCTTTTAACATTCAAATTAAAAAAGAAAAAGACTTGCCGATGGTCCTTAAAGGCTCAAATGAGAAGGGATCCCTTGATAATCCGAGTCCCTTGCTTCATTTATATAGTTAAGCAGAAGAGGAGGAACCATAAATGAAATTATTTTCTTTTACCAAAAGTATGAATAATATACCAGTTAGGTAATTTTCAACTCCTATGTAAATTGGCAAGTAACAAACTTTGATTCTGAAACGTTCGTCCAATTGCCCTGGGAATTGAATTCATTTTATTTTGTCTATTAGAAGACTGCCCATACTACAAACAAATGCTTCACCCTATTTCGCTTGGCTCTTTCTATACCACTTTTCTTGCTACAAATTGCAATAATTGCTATAATGTACTAGAAGACGCAATTCAAGCTCATCAAATCTTTTTCTGAGCACACGTATTAACTTCTTTTCGTTAGAATCAGAACTTATACACCAACAAGATGAACAACCAAATTCAAGACTCTTGATTTTCTAACGAGTGCCGTTTACGAGAAAGTGAATCCACAACACTATATATCAAAGCTATCAAACATGGAATCCGACACACACTTCTACTTTTGGTGAAATCAGAATATATTCCAACAGAACACCAAAAGAAGAAGGGGAGCTTGATGCAATGGTAAATATTTCAAGCTATATATAGAAATGGCTTTTGTGAAAATACAAGGTGAGACTGTATAATATTATCCAGCTTTCCCTAGACCCATGCATATTAGAATCGCAGTGCACTGTGCTACTCCTTTTTTACAACACAAAAAGAAATTCAAGATTCCTCATTTTCCAATTATCCATTTATGGGAAGTGCTTCACAAAAGCTATCAAACCTGGAACTCACCACATCAATTGCTATGAATTGCAGATTGCAAAATTAAACAGGTGTGCTAGAACTAAAGAAATTTTGACTAGACAATTGGAGGTTTTGGGGTAGACAATTAAAGAGGTGTGCTAGACTCTTCACCATCTTCCTTGCTATAAATTGCAAATGGTTAATCCACTGGTGAAAATGTAAGACACATATCTAGCTCATCAAATCTTCAACGATGAGCACAAACATTCTCTTGTTTTGGTAAGAACAAAAATCTCAACCAATAAAGTGCAAAACCTCATCATTTTCTTTGCTATAAGCGGCACAATTGCTTGGTAAAGGGTGTGCTAGACGCAATTAAAGAAATTCCAAAAGACAATGTAATAGTAGAAACACAGTTCAAGCTCATCAAACCTTCCTTGATGAGCACAAACATTCTTTTCTGTTGGTAAGAATCAGAATATACGCTAACAAAATGCAAAACCATATCATTTTCCTTGCTATAAATGGAAACATTGCTAATCACTTGTAAAGGGTGTGCTAGAAACAATTATGGAAATTCCAAAAGAAAATGTAATAGAAACACAGTTCAAGCTCATCAAAAACTTCTTGTGAGCGTACATATTCTCTAGTTTTGGTAAGAAAAAACACATACCAAAAAAAGGCAAAACCAACTTCACGATTCTTGATTTTCCAATGATTTCCATTTATGAGAAAGTGCGTCCACAATACCATCAAAGCTACCAAAATTGGAACTCACCACATCAATCCCAACACCCAAACTCTCAGCACCAGCAGCTGTGACCGGGCCGTGCGCCGCCACCACCATTCTTGGACACCTCCTCCTCACCATTTCCCAATCCAATCCAAATTCCGTCAAGCTCTTCAACAAACCCTCCACTTCTCCGGTACTAGTAAACACAATTGCATCAAATCCACACTCCTCTTCACTCCTTGTCACCACCTCCACTGCGCATTCCGCCCCCGCCCACCGTGTCTCATATGCATCTAATCTCTCTGGAATCCACCCCCTTTTAGCTAAATCTTCAAGGAATTTAGGCACCACAGGTGGTTCATCCAACCCAATCACTAACGGAACTGGACATAACACTTTTCTTCCTTGGCCTAATCCTAGTGCATCCACTAGCCCAGATGGGGTTGCAATTGGAGGAACCAAGATTCTAATCCTTTCAGGGTTTTCACACATTTTTCCAATGTAATCTTGATCCAGGAGTTCTGAATCCTTACCCAAAGCTGCAACTGTGAGGATTTCTCCATTTGGGGTTAATGGGGGTGCGGAGTTAATAGATAAAGCTTGTGAAAAAGCAGTGATTCCAGTTCTTGAAGTGAATGCAAGAGCTGAAAATTCTTCAAGAAGCGAGTTGGGTTCATTGCTGAGGTAGTGATGAATAGAAGAGATGGTTTGTTGAGTAGATTCAACAATGAGAGTAGGGCACCAAAGAGGAGTCCAGCCTTTGAGTTGTATGAGCTCAGATAATCTTCCTGCGTAGTTCTGAGGAGTGGTGAAAGCTATGACACAGTTTCTTTTACTGTTTTCAGGGCTTGGAATTGGAAAAGGAAATAGCGGAGGATGCTGCATATTTTTAGAACCACTATCATTCCCTTATCATCTTGGGACTTTTATCTATATATTACATAACGGATGGAGTAGTTCGCCGGGAGTTGAAATTCCTCTATGGTATAGAAATACATTGAGATAAGATGTCTCTTTCTCTTTTTTCTCTGAAAGGGGCGTGATTTGAACTTGTGATGACGATTGACGGGGATAAATAACGTCAATATTAGGAATAGGTTTATATAGTAAATTGTAAAAACCTAGTAATCCCATCAATCAACCCGTGGTGTTGGGTGGATATAATTTAGTGGGCGTTTGGACATAAAAATTGTAAAATTTCAAAAAAAAAAGTTAAAAAAATTTACAAGTGAAAATGGTATTTAAAAATTAAAGTTGTGTTTGGACATGAATATTATTATGGGTTGTTTGTTTTGTGAGTGATTTGAGTGAAAATTTTGAAAAACAGATTTTTGGAGTTTTTCAAAATTTTAAAAAATTCCAAAATTCATCTTCAAGTGAAAATTGAAAATTTCATGGACAAACACTGATTTCAAAAAAAAGTGAAAACTTTTCGAAAAAAAGTAAAACTTTTATGTCCAAACGGGCTCTTAATAAGCGTTTAAAGTTTAAATAATATTTTGTTGAAATTGGAAAAAAAAAAGTATTTAGAATTGAAATTGGGAAAAAAATATCTGAAAGCTTATGTAGTAATTGTGTTTGAATATAAACTCGCTTAAAAGAAACTGGAGCTTTTATTAATGAAATCTGTTACTCCTGTCTTCTCTTGAAATATTCTTCAGATAAGTTTTTCAACATTTCACCAAGATTCAAATGTTGAAGTTAATAATTGAGCATTCTGATGGCTAAGCAAAAATTTGCAAATACTGAAATTCAGATTTGCAAATACTGGACACGTCCTCAGTGAAGAATAATTCTTCCATAAAAATCTTTCAAAAACTAGACATTCGAACTTTTTTCTTCAAAATGTTTTTTGCATAAACTTTTTTCTTCAAACATTTTTATTCCAAAAACTTCCAAAAGGAAGACTGTCCAAAACTTGTCTATTTATGTTATATCTGGTTCTAGCGGTTGACAAAGGAATACTGCAACACATTTAAATAGCTCTGGCTCCTTATTACTATTCCGTGTAAAGTAATCTGTCTCGTGTCCAGCCAAAAGAAGGGACAAGGCAATATAGCAACCAGTAAGCCCGCAGTAAGCACTTTCATTTTGACCAAATGATATTGGAAATCTCAAAATGCAAAAATTACAGCTACAAGAATGATACCGTGATACTGAATTGAAATCTTATCCTACATCCTCAATTAAGAGATGAATGTCTAGCCTCAGACTATCAAAATCTTGAAACGAAAAACTACAATTGACTCAAAACAATATGACCTTCAAAACAGATGCACCTTATGGATTCCCTTTAACTGATCGGAAAACACCAACTCTATTGCTTGGTCTTCACGTAAGATCTACTGAAACTCCTTAAGTTTTCCAAGGCAGTTCGAATTTGATCAGATATGGTCATGTACAGACATCTCTTTGCTGCCTCGTCCAGTCCACCAAGGATGTTTCCCGGCCATCGTCCACTGGAAGATGATGAACCCCGAGATTGAGATTGAGCCATCTCCCTCAATTCAGGAAGGTTGAATTCCATTGGCTCACCAACAACTATTTTTATCTCCCGGTTCCATAAAGGAACTGGAGGTCTTCTCCCACAAGCATAGTTCTCTGGCATAACCTGAAAATTGATCAAAGCAAAGAATGTCTAACCATCCAGGGATCAACTTTAAAGTTATTCAAATAAAAACCTGATTCAGAATCATAATCCACACTTAATTTGGAAACAAAAATATGTATCCCTGTCCATAGAAATACTAAGGGATACACTGTGAGTGTATTTTATCTCCTTGAACTGGATTGAGCATAAAGAAGCACAGGAGATGCTTAGCTGAAAGTAATGACCGTCATGACACTTAGGCCACTCTTATTCTCTTTTCTTATGTTGGAACAGGAGGGAAAGGAGAAAGCAATTATGGCATTGGTAAGGCATGTCACCTTGTTAGTGAAGTTGACAAAAGAGTCGATGGACAGTTTAACAACATTGAAGCAGTGCCATAAATCCATCAGATTTTGAAACACACTGCTAATACTGCAATACCTCTAGTCCTCTAACCTATACTACGTTTTTTCTACAATAAAATTAGCTCCACGAAAAGCGGGGGAATTGAGCAACCAATGAACAATATATAAATAAACAGGTATAAATTACAGAATCACAACAATCCGAACATCCCCAAGAAGGTCTGCCTCTTCTGCATAATGTATTACCACCAAAAGCAACTAAAACCCAATGGATCCATTGCTATTTTGCATTGTTCAATTCCCGGTGTAAGAGCAGCTATTATGTCAAGAACCCACCTTTTCAAAACCATGATGGACAATAGGCAAGACAATTGGAGTCACAGGGGCACGAGCAATGAGACTGGCAGTTCCCCATTTCAATCGTCTTATTGGAGCATCTTCTTGACAGACCTTCCCTTCTGGAAATGTATGCAACTGCCGATTTGGAAATTAGTCTTTCGCCAAGCAGTGGATCATTTCAAATGCAACATCTAATATTAAAATAACATGATATAACTTTTGAGGAGTGTGTATTCATTTTAGGGCAATACCAATTGAGTAAATGATAAAACCACCCTAATCAGATGCAAAATTTGAACCGTACATAACCTCTAGAGTGTAACAAAAAATTCAATTGATTAAGCATAAATCTGCAGAATTTGACACCAACGTTCATAACCAAATGAAGGGTCCATGGTATGGGGTAAAAGAAGTATTACCCAGGCTCCGTCACTCAAACGATCAAGAGCTTCATTCATATGTTCTTGATAGATTCCACCCCCTCTTGTTATTGGTATACATTTCCCTGCACGTCTCCACACCGTGAGAAGCAAGCCACACTAAGAACAACATCTTTTATTAATTATATGATTCTTGTGCGTCTGCAAGTGAACCCCAAAACCTCAAATCCCCTAAGATCCACCAAATAAGAGTCCTCCACCACTTGCTTTAACAAGGGAAATATGAAAATATTAAATTGACTCTTATACATGTCAGTGGAGAATAAAGCACACAAGCACACATCCAAATCTAAAATTATTATCAATATGGATGCATGGGTGCAGATAGGAATAATATGGATGCACACATCCATGGGTGCCCAACATGGAAGCTAATATGGAAGCTTCATATCCATGTAAATGGCATAGAAACCACATAAGCACGGTTGCACATTTGAGCTAGTACTAACATGCAAATTTTTTAAGTGAATGATCTCCAGATATTCTCAAAGTCCTTGATAGAACGTCATTATGCAAAAGCATGCTCCGTCCTTCCTAGAAGAACCTATTTTTCTGCTGAAAATGCATGTCCACTGACAAAGCATTCATTTTCACTTTTGAGTTCTAGGGTAGTGTAACACAATATGTTCATAAGTAATAAAGTAAGGCATGAAAATACAAGAACAGAAGTGTACCAGACCAACAGATTACACACCAAGCCGGAAAAAATATGACAACGCTGTATTTTTAAAGCATATGTCTTCAGCTGCGAGTACCCATCTAGCCAGCTTTGCATCAGAAATTGGAAAACCTTTGAATCCCCACATAACTGGGTCATCCAACCTGCAGTTAGACGCACGAAATAAGAGACGGTAACTAAAAAAATCAAAGTATCCCAGAAAGTCACTAGACCAATGATCAAAAATCAACTATACTTCAACCCCAAAATGGGGTTGGTTATATGGATCCTGTAAATGCATTCCAATATATGATGGCACATTTCATTCCAAAAATCAGCAAAGATTGAAACAAAAGGACGGTTAGTCTTATTATCCTCTCTCCCTTTAACTGACGGCACACAAACAAATTCTGTAAATCATTGTCCATTAACTGAGATTCTAAGTCACCAGAAACCGGATTTGCCAAGCCTAGTAAGAATGTCTACCTCAGAACCTAGCATATGACCATTTTGTGATCTCCACAGCATCTGAAACCTAATGGCTAAATGAATTCAAATTAATAACGGGTGTTCTACTCAGCAATCAGTACGAAGTAAACAATACCAACTTTTGTATGCCCAGCAGCTGCATAATCGCTATTTTATTCAACTTGAAGGAAAAAAAACAAGTTTTCAAGCACGTGCCTTGTGGAAGCATATATCAGAAACAAGGTTTTCTGAATTAAGAAGAGAATAAAGTGAAAGATTTATTAGGATGGAGAAGAGAGTAAGTGACTGACGTGGACATGTGATTGCTGACGGTGAGAAGAGGAACGCCGGCAGGACGGGATCGAACAAGGTGGAGGAGGGTGTCGCCGTTGTGGACAGTGGTGGTGTTGAGTAGATTCGCCACCGCCTTAGCGAAGGCACCTACCGCCGTGATCACCATTTTCCTCGGTAGACCGCCCAGGTGGTTTGCTCTCGCCGCCCACTCCATCGTCCGCCCACCCACCATTTCTCTAGCTCACTGATGTTCAAGCCCAGCGGCATAAACTTCTTTTGTTTGGACACCAATTTATTACCGATTAAGTACTCACTAATATAACTATTCTTATCTCCTTGGTGAAAATTTGTCACCCTATCTTTAACACTTATTTAACCTTTAAATTATCATCTTTGTCTTCTTGTCTTTTAGAAGCAAATCTATAATTGCTTATTATTTGGCAAGAGAATCTGAAGTGTGCTCCTTTTAATTGTAAGTTTGTTGGTTATTGATTCAATTTAACAAAAATCTTTGTTAGTTCGAAAAAAAATATCATCTTTGTCTCTTCCTTTTTTTTTTTTTTTTTTTTTTTAATATCATAATATATTTCTCTTTTTTAATAACATAAACTTAGCTATATGACAGTTAATCTTATCTCTAAAGTAAGAAATAATACTTCAACATATAATTATAGTTTTTTTTATAACTAACTTTATATTAATCACCGAGAACTAACATTCATAGTCAGTTTAGCACAATTAGATATTTAAAAGAAAATCAAAAGAAGCCTAAGTTGGACTAGCTAAAAAAACTATAATCAAAACCTAGCCAAACAAGCTAGAATAGCATGTTGTGTAACAAGTTTTGGACACCATGAGATGCTCGAACATTGGACATGTAGGCAATCTCTCTAGCTATAACCTTCCCCTTCCTAGATTCTTTTCAAAGATCCTCTGATTTCTCTCCATTCAAATCGCATAGACACACTCTGCATAGATACTTCTGAAGATGTGAGCTTGTTGAGTCTTCCTTTTGGCATTCTGAATTATCCATGCTACATGTTGGTCCCATCTAGTGGTAGACCATGCATATTTCTGAAGCCATAGAAGAATCTTATTCCACACTGCTCTGGTGAAATCACACTCATGAACAAATGATCTCTACTTTCAGGATGAGCATGGCACATGACGCATTCTAATCAACAGTTATGTCCCATTTTGCTAGTCTACAGTCTATCAGTAATGAGAAGCTTGCCTTGTAGTTGCAACCACATGATGAATTTGGCGTTATGTCTAACATTATTCTTGTACATCACACATTTCTAAGGTACTTTAGGATAAGTAGGCAGTAGCTGCTCATAAATTTGTCTGGCCGGGCTACTTGGACCATCTTTAATTTGCACTTGCGCCAAAATGTGTCGTGCTTCCAAAATTTTCCTCATGATCCAACAAGCTTGTTGGGAACTCTGGCTATGATAAGAGGTTGGCCTTTAAGATAGAACTCATAGATTCATTTTATCCATAATTTGTCATCTTTATGAGCAAGAACCCAATATGTCTTAGCTAGAGTAGCTCTTTTTCAGATCTTTATGTTAAAGAGGTATAAACCTCCAAAAGTGATGGGCAAACATATATTTTTCCAAGAGATAAGGGGCCTTTTTAGTTATAATTTCAGTGCCCGACCATACAAAACTTCTACAATATGCATCAATCAGCTTAAGGACCTTGACTTGCATTTGAAGCAGCTGGGACCAATATGATTGTACTCCAAATAAACCAGATTGCACCTGTTGAACTCTCTCAACATAAGAGAGTTTTTTAGTTGTCCAGGAGGTAATTCTGGCCACTATTTCTCTATTAAAGGTTGTTACTAAATAAAGGAGATATTTTTAGTGGATAGATGTAATACTCCTTATAAAATAAAATAAAAAGGCAACTAAGTAATTCACCCCCCCCCCCC
>MCJB01003969.1:97238-107991 GCA_002018475.1 Nicotiana obtusifolia
AAAAAAAAAAAAAAAAAAAAAAACTTAGAAGGAAAGGAAGAAAGCATCGAACGAGAAAAACAAACGAAAGAGAGTCTCGGATGTTTCTTTAGCGCTGAAGACCGTGTTTCATCTAATCTTTGGCATACAATTCCTTAAGTTTCAACAATATACTCCAGGTAGTTACATGTATTTCTTTCTCTTTTAAGACTATGAAATTTTATATACATAATCTTTGTAGGGCTAAGTAGATATAATTTTGAAGTTGGATTAAAAATTTGAAAGATATAGTTAAGGAAATTGGGAGAAATTCATGAGACTTCTCCATAATTAACTGGATAAATCATATGAATAGGTTGGAGTTGATAGATTAGTAATTACTCATATGTGGGTAAATATAAATCGGCGAATTAAGAGTCAAATATGGAACCTCGAGGGTTGGGTATTCTAAATTAGCTGTAAATTAGCCTAAACATAGAAATTAACATGAGACCGATATTATGTAATTATAGATTGAATTGGAGGAAGTTGTACGAATTGCTCGAGGTGAAGCATTTGGAATTTCGGCACGAGTACTGTGAGTAGTAATCTTACCGCAATTTATGTTTTCATAACTTGCATGATTTACACATGATTTTTAATATGAATATGTTACCGATTATTTTGAGTTGCATGTGGGACAAGTCTTTTACTGGATATGAAACCGAAATAGTTATTTGAGATGAGTACCGTGATTTTAAATATTTTCGTTGTCACTAGATCTGTTTTACCATTACCTAAATTTACTGCTATCGAAAGGAAATTATATGATTTGATAAGAACTGAAATGCCCTATATTGTTTTAAAATATTTTCTACGAGTATATACGGATTATAGAGACAAGTATAAATGGGAGTAGACATTGAAGGATCCCGTAACTAACGGCGGGTTCGTTAGACCTGGTGCACCTTGTAATTACTGATTACCTTTATAGCCCTCACTAGTGGAAAGGTAGAACTAGCATACTGTTACTGATTTCCCTCGAGTAGGGACTATCGTTATATATGACTTCTGGTAAAGAAGTCCACAGTTATACCGATTACATGATCCGTTCATTGAAACCTCCCAAAATGTGAATACTGATATTATACAGTGGTTACCGAGCTTATTACTGAATTGTTAATTATATTTTACTACAAGAAAAGCGTGATGAGACTGAAAATTATTTATTGTTTCTGAAAGGGCATTTTTATGTTATTTTCTCTTTGAGATACTAGCATGTTTCTGACTTGTCCCAAATAAAAATGGTTGTGGTTAAGTGTTATTACTCACTGAGCTAGCGACTCAATCCCCGCTAATTTTTTTACAGAGACAGCAGTTGACGCAGGCAAGGATCTCGTTAATTAGAGCGTACAGGTTGATATTTCTCGGTGAGCCTCGCACTTGTTCGCGTGGGCAGAGATTTTACTTAGTGTTATGGTCTTTTCATTGAACTCTTAAAATCGCTCCATAGTCATTATTTTAGTGTCATGCGTATTCTTTCGTTATTATAGTCTTATGTTGAGTATCGTTCTCATTTATCAAAGTTGGAGATAAATTAATATTTCTAGTGGTTAGTTGGTGGTTTAGTTATGGTGGAGACTTGTACTGGTTAATTGACAAGTTGTCAATTATTTGGTATAATATTAGGATGTTTGGTTGTTGATTTGAGACAGGAAAGTTTTCGGGATGGTCCAAAAATAGGGGAAACTCTGTCCGATTTTCTTAAAATTTCTGATGAGGCTTACTTGGGAGCACTTTCTCTTAAGCGCCGGTCACAATCCTAAATTGGGTCGTGACAAAGTTGGTATCAGAGCTTAGGCTTTAAGTCCCGAGTCATAGAGCATTGTTTAGTAGAGTCTTGTTCATGGGTATGTAGGGCCCCATACTTATGATCTCGAGGCTACTAAACATTTAGGAATGTTTTCCCTTCTTTCATTCTTTGACCGTGCGTTGAGATAACTTGAGATTGACTTTGAAATATTTCTTTCGCAGATGGATAGAACACGCACACCCTCATCTACTGGAGGTGGTGCAGGACGTGGTGCTACCCGGGATGGCGGTCAAGTTGGGGTTCATCAAACTAGAAGACAGACTGCTCCTCAACCTCAAGTTGAGAACATGGGTCAAACCCAAGCTGTTATGCCAGATCAAGTGCAAGAGCAAGGAGTTCACAACGCTCCACCACCAATGCTAACTGTTGTACCTGCTGTTGCCTTACCTGCAGATGCAGTGGCAAGGTTATTGAATGTGTTAAAGGCATTGGTGCCTACTCAAGGCGGAAATTCAGCTCCTCAGGCTACCTTACAAACACAAGCACCTACACAGACTCAGCCTTTCGGGAATAAGGAAGTATCCCTACACGAGTTCCTGAAATTAAAATCACCAAAATTCACAGGCTCTAATAATTCAGCAGATCCTCAAAGTTTCTTGGATGGGACACTTAAGGCATTACGTGCTCTTGGATGTTCTAGTGAGAGCCGTGGAACTCGCAGCATACAAACTAGAGGATATGGCCAACACATGGTATGAAATGGTATTGTTGGGAAGGCCAGCTGGAGCACCACCATTGACATGGGATGAGTTAACTAAGTTGTTCAAGAATCATTTTTTTCCAGACAGTCTAATGCAACAATATGCTAGAGACTTTGAGAGATTGGTTCAGACTCCAGATATGGATGTGTTAACATGTAACACTAAGTTCTATAAGCTGGCTATATATGCTCCTCACTTAGTGCCTACCGAAGAAGCTCGAGTTCAGAGGTTTGTTGATGGATGGTTGGTCGTCTATACACTGCAGTAGCCCCACAGATGAAGACGTTATCCTATTCTGATGTAGTCGACCTTGCTAGAAAGATTGAAAACAAAGGACGTGAGGAGCGTGCAGCTAGTGATTTACGTAAGAAGGCCAAAACAGGAGGGCTTTCAGTGGTGGTTTTATTGAAAATAGAAGAGCAGGAAATCAGGGACAACAACAACAACAACAACAGGGTTTTTAGACAGGGACACACATGTCTTCACAGTCCACATACAGACCATATTACAGACAAGGTAATAGGGGACCATCATCTTCTGGACATCGTAATTCTGGGCAGATATATGCCACTACTCCAGTCAACCAGACTTGTGGTAGTTCACATTTGGGCCAATGTCGTGTTCTAACTGGAGAGTGCTTTCGGTGTGGCCAGTTGGGACATCACTTGAGGGATTGCCCTCAGCCTCCGAGAAATTTCAACCAGGTCTCTATTCAGTCAGCTGCACCGACTCAGACTACTCGTAATACTTCAGGTGCTACAGATACAGGAAATAGAGGTCGAGGTGCTGGAGACCGTGCTACTGTGAATCAAGGACAAGGCAATGCTAGTAGAGGTCAGGCGAGAGTTTTTGCATTTAGTAGACAGGATGCTCAGGCCTTGAATGCAGTGGTTACAGGTATTCTTTCTGTCTGTTCATTTGATGCACTTGCGTTGATTGATCCGGGATCTACTCACTCCTATGTGTCCTCGTACTTTGCTTTGAGATTTAGTAGATAGCTCGAGCTATTGAATGATACTTTCCTAGTTGCTACACCTGTTGGAGAGTCTCTATTATCTGAATAAGTGTATCGTACTTGTCAGATTCGGGTTGAGGGTAGAGATACTCTAACTGACCTTATTGTACTTGATATGATTGACTTTGACATGCTGATGGGAATGGATTGGTTTATCTTCTTGCTATGCTATAGTCAATTGTAATGCAAAGATAGTTAAGTTTAAGATATCAAAAGAATCTAGTTTTATTCTAAGAGGGAGTCAGGTTCCAGAGACTTGCAAAATTGTATCTTTTATGAAGACTCAACGACTTCTGAAGAAAGGTTGCTTGGGTCTCTTAGATATTGTAAATGACACAAGAAAGGGAACAGTTAGTATAGAAAATATACTGGTAGTGAGAGAATTTTCTGATGTATTTCTTGAGGATTTGCCAGGATTGCCTCCAGTACGAGAAATAGACTTTGGTATTGATTTGCTACCTGACACAAAGCCCATATCGATACCCCTATATCGAATGGCACCAGCAGAGTTGAGGGAGCTAAAACAACAGTTACAAGATTTGTTAGATAAGGGTTTTATTAGACCTAGTGTATCACCATGGGGTGCACCGGTACTATTCGTAAAGAAAAAAGACGTATCCCTGAGAATGTGCATTGACTACAGGCAGTTGAACAAGATAACAATACGCAATAAATATCCCTTTCCTCGTATAGATGACATATTTGATCAGTTACAAGGAGCTGCCCACTTTTCAAAGATTGACCTCCGTTCTGGTTATCATCAACTTAGAATCAAAGATGAAGATATTTCTAAGAATGCTTTCAGAACTCGATACGGGCACTATGAGTTTCTTGTGATGCCTTTCGGACTGACTAATGCTCCAGCTACACTCATGGATTTAATGAATAGGGTGTTCAAGTCGTTTCTGGATAGATTTTTAATTGTATTTATTGATGACATACTGATATATTCTCGTAGCCAAAGAGAACACAAGAATCATCTCAGGACTGTGTTGCAGACTTTGCGAGAACATCGACTTTATGCTAAGTTCTCGAAGTGTGAATTTTGGCTAGACTCGGTGGCATTTTTGGGGCATGTTGTATCTAAAGATGGAATTATGGTAGATCCTAAGAAGACCGAAGCTGTGCAGAAATGACCCAGACCTACTTCTCCTACAGAGATTCGCAGCTTTTTAGTCTTAGCAGGCTATTACAGGCGTTTTGATGCAAATAGATTTGATCAAGTGTTATCAATGCCATCTATGAACAAGACAAGAAAAGGCGTTGGTTAGCCTTGGAGAAGATCCAGGTACTCCGTGACTTCATCAAGAAGGTAAGTAGACTAGTTCCTACTTGTTGTCTTGATAGTTCATTGAGCGTCTTGCTTCTATCTTTGTTTTCTTGTTTTCGCTTTTTATATTGCATCACGTTTTGTGCAGGATTTCTCCAGAATAGCATCGCCGCTGACCAAGCTAACACAGAAAAATGCAAAGTTTCAGTGGACGGAGGAATGTGAGCAAAGCTTTCAGAAACTCAAAATGTGTCTGACAACTGCACCAATATTAGCCTTACCATCAGGTCCTAGAGGATTTACAGTATTCTGCGATGCCTCGAGGGTGGGATTAGGATGCATTCTCATGCAAAAATGGTCGTGTTATAGCTTATGCTTCGAGACAATTGAAAAAGCACGAGCAAAACTATCCTGCACATGATTTGGAGATGGGTGCAGTGGTATTTGCTCTAAAAATTTGGAGGCATTATCTATACAGGGAAACTTGTGAGATTTATACTGACCATAGTCTGAAGTATATCTTTCAGCAGAGAGATCTAAATCTTCGGCAGTGTCGTTGGATGGAACTACTCAAAGACTATGATTATTCTATTTTGTATCATCCTGGAAAAGCCAATGTGGTGGCTGATGCATTGAGTAGAAAATCTATAGGGAGTTTGGCACATATAGCCCCTGCAAAGAGACTTTTAGCCAAAGTTATTCAGAGACTAGAAGATACAGGTATCAAATTTATTGTCGGAAATTCAGAGGCATTGTTGGCTTGTGCTCAGGCTAAGTCTTCATTTGTTGAGCGCATTAAGGCCACCCAATATGAGGATGAACGATAATGTAAATACAGAGATGAGGTCTTAGCTGGTAAAAGCAAGGATATGATTGTTGAAAGTGATGGTGTTCTTCGAATGGGTGACAGGCTATGTAGCAGACGTAGATGGATTGAGACATGCTATTCTTAAAGAAGCTCACAACACTAAATACACTATACATCCTGGATCCACAAAAATGTACCATGACCTGAAGTAATTTTATTGGTGGGAAGGTATGAAGAAAGATGTTGCTAACTTTGTTTCTAGTTGTTTGACTTGTCAGCAGGTCAAGGCTGAGCATCAATAACCCGCAAGACTACTATAACAAATTGAGATTCCAAAGTGGAAATGGGAAAGAATTACTATGGATTTTGTCACTGGGCTACCACGAATCCTTAGAGGTTATGACTCGGTATGAGTGATTGTAGACCGACTGATGAAATCAGCAAACTTTTTGCCGGTGAAGACTACATATGTGGAGTTAGGTATGCACAAATATTTATGAACGAAATTGTCCGACTTCACAGAGTTCCAGTATCCATCATCTCTGGTAGAGGATCACAGTTCACTTCACGCTTTTGGAAATCTTTTCAAGAAGCATTAGGTACACGAGTAAATCTTAGTACTGAATTTCATCCACAAACAGACGGGCAGTCTGAACGTACTATTCAAATCTTGGAAGATATGTTGAGAGCTTGCACTCTTGAGTTTGGAGGTAGTTGGGACACTTATCTACCATTAGCTGAATTTGCTTACAACAATAGCTTCCAGTCCAGTATTCAAATGGCACCGTACGAAGCATTGTATGGTAGAGGATGTCGTTCTCCTATCGGATGGTTTGAAGCTGGTGAGACTAACTTATTGGGACCTGACCTAGTACAAGAAGCTATGGACAAGGTCCAGTTGATCAGACAGAGATTTCTTGCAGCTCAAAGTAGACAAAAGTCTTATGTTGATAAGAGAAGAAGAGATTTAGTATTCACAATTGGGGACAAAGTGTTCCTACGAGTCTCCCTATGAAAGGTGTGATGCGGTTTGGGAAAAGAGGCAAGTTTAGCCCCAGGTTTATAAGACCTTATGAGATACTAGGCCGAGTGGGAGCGGTGGCTTATCGTTTGGCACTTCCTCCTGAGTTATCTTTTATTCACCCAGTGTTTCATGTCTCAATGCTAAAAAAATGTATATTAGACTCATCTTAGGTGCTGGAAGCACCAACTATACCGCTTGATGAGAAGTTGTCTTACGAGGAAGAGCCGATGGCAATTGTTGATAGACAGATAAGAAAACTACGGTCAAAACAAATTGTGTTCGTGAAAGTCTTATGGAGAAATCATACTGTTGAAGAAGCTACATGGGAAATAGAAGATGCTATGCGAGTCAAGTATCCTCATTTATTTCAGTTTAGAGGTACGTACCAGAGCTAAATTCGGGGACCGAATTTCATAAGGTGGGGAGAATGTAATACTCCTCATACAAAAAAAGGGCAATTAAGTAATTCACCCCCCCAAAAAAAGTAACAAATAAACAAATTAAAAAAACAAAGGGAAACAAACCTACTTTAACTAAAAGAAGGTCAACGCCACAACTAAAAGAAAAGGGAAAGAAAGGGGAACGGACAGAAGCAAAACGATTTCAGAAACAAAAAAAAAAAAAACCTTAGAAGGAAAGGAAGAAAGCATCGAACGAGAAAAACAAACGAAAGAGAGTCTCGGATGTTTGTTTAGCGCTGAAGACCGTGTTTCATCTAATCTTTGGCATACAATTCCTTAAGTTTCAGCAATACACTCCAGGTAGTTACATGTATTTCTTCCTCTTTTAAGACTATGAAATTTTATATACATAATCTTTGTAGGGCTGAGTAGATATAATTTTGAAGTTGGATTAAAAATTTGAAAGATATAGTTAAGGAAATTGGGAGAAATTCATGAGACTTCTCCATGAATTAACTGGATAAATCATATGAATAGGTTGGAGTTGATAGATTAGTAATTACTCATATGCGGGTAAATATAATTCGGTAAATTAAGAGTCAAATATGGAACCTCGAGGGTTGGGTATTCTAAATTAGCTATAAATTAGCCTAAACATAGAAATTAACATGAGACCGATATTATGTAATTATAGATTGAATTGGAGGAAGTTGAACGAATTGCTCGAGGTGAAGCATTTGGAATTTCGGCACGAGTACGGTGAGTAGTAATCTTACCGCAATTTGTGTTTTCATAACTTGCATGATTTACACATGATTTTTAATATGAATATGTTGCCGATTATTTTGAGTTGCATGTGGGACAAGTCTTTTACTCGATATGAAACCGAAATAGTTATTTGAGATGAGTACCGTAATTTTAAATATTTTCATTGTCACTAGATCTGTTTTACCGTTACTTGAATTTACTGTTATCGAAAGGAAATTATATGATTTGATAAGAACTGAAATACCCTATATTATTTTAAAATATTTTCTACGAGTATATATGGATTACAGATACAAATATAAATGGAGTAGACATTGAAGGATCCCGTAGCTAACGGCGAGTTCGTTAGACCTGGTGCACCTTGTAATTACTGATTACCATTATAGCCCTCGCTAGTGGGAAGGTAGAACTAGCATACCGTTACCGATTTTCCTCGAGTAGGGACTACCGTTATGCATGACTTCTGGTAAAGAAGTCCACAGTTATACCGATTACATGATCCGTTCATTGAAACCTCCCAAAATGTGAATACTGATATTATACAGTGGTTACCGAGCTTATTACTGAATTGTTAATTATATTTTACTATAAGAAAAGCGTGATGAGACTGAAAATTATTTATTGTTTCTGAAAGGGCATTTTTATGTTATTTTCTCTTTGAGATACTAGCATGTTTCTGACTTGTCCCTAAATAAAAACGGTTGTGGTTAAGTGTTATTACTCATTGAGCTAGCGACTCATTCCCCGCTAATTTTTTTACAGAGACAGCAGTTGATGCAGGCAAGGATCTCGTTAATTAGAGCGCACAGGTTGATATTTTTCGGTGAGCCTCGCACTTGTTCGCGTGGGCACAGATTTTACTTAGTGTTATGGTCTTTTCATTGAACTCTTAGAGTCACTCCATAGTCATTATTTTAGTGTCATGCGTATTCTTATGTTATTATAGTCTTATGTTGAGTATCGTTCTCATTTATCAAAGTTGGAGATAAATTAGTATTTCTAGTGGTTAGTTGGTGGTTTAGTTATGGTGGAGACTTGTATTGGTTAATTGACAAGTTGTAAATTGGTTGGTATAATATTAGGATATTTGGTTGTTGATTTGAGACAGGAAAGTTTTTGGGATGGTCCAAAAACAGGAGAGACTCTGTCCGATTTTCTGTAAATTTTTCGATGAGGCTTACTTGGGAGCACTTGCTCCTAAGCACCGGTCGCAATTCTAAAATTGGGTCATGACAATAGAGGAACTCCAGATACCTAATAGGTAACTCACCAACAGGTATGGCAAGCTTATTCACAATTTTGTCTCTTTCCACCTGATCAACTCCACCAAAATAGATAGAGCTTTTCTGTAGATTAGCTTGCAACCCTGAAGCTTCTGAAAACTACTTGAAGGCCTGGTGAAGTGCATTGACTGAATTCAGGTCATCTCTAGAAAATAACAACAAGTCACCTACAAAGCTCATATGGGTGATATTTAGTTTAGCACATCTAGGGTGAAACTTAAAGAATTTATTGTCCTTAAGACCATGTAATTTCCTGATCAAATATTCTATAGCCATTGCAAATACATAATGGGAGATGGGGTCTCCCTACCTCAATCCTTTAACAGCATCAAATGACTTTGTAGTGTCCCTATTTACCATCACAGTATAGTTGACCGTTTGGCCATTATTCAGAAAATAAACCTGTTGGGAAACCCCAATTCATTCATAACTTGCCTCAAATAAGGCCATTTCACTGAGTCATAGGCCTTTTGTAAATCAATCTTCACCATGCATCAAGGAGAGGCATTCTTCCATCCATAATCTTTGACCAATTCATGAGCTGGGATAATGTTATCTGAGATTTTTTTTCCTGGAATAAAACTTGTCTGAGCATCATAGATGATACTAGGTATAACTTTCTAGATCCTAGAGGCCAAGATCTTTGTATGATCTTATACGATATAGTGCAGCAAGCAATTGGTCTATACTCCTTTATTGTCAGAGGACTAGGATTCTTTGGAACTAAAGTGGTCATAGTACAATTAATAGAATATTTTCCCTAATGCAAAAAATTGTTTAACTGTCAAAGCCACTTCATCCTTGAATATTGGCCAAAATAGTTTAAAGAAATGAGAGTTGTAACCATTAATACCTGGAGCCTTGTCATCCTCTATAGCCTGTAATCCAATCCATATATCTTGGTCAGTAATATCAACACACTACTCCCTTCTTTGTTGTTGAGAGAGGGTTGCACCTTTCATCATTGTGAGCTTGTTAACTGCTGGAATTGAAGGAAAATTTGTACCCATAAGGGATTTATAGAAAGCAATAATTTCTTCTTTTATAGCTAGAGGGCCAGCAGCTAGCGATGACAACGTTATTGTATCAACGATGTCTATTTTGTACAGATTCCAATAAATCTCTTGTGCCTTCAGCATAACGCCACCTAAGAGACGAATATCTTGTTTCAGATAAGCCAACAATTGTTGACCTATCTCCGGAAGATACTCAAGTCGTAATTTCTCATAGGGAATGGTGCCTTTAGAACCAAATTTCGGGCATAAATCCTGGGCCAAGTTATTTAGCGCAGCGGGAAGGAGAAGGTAGGAATCCCTTATACGGAACAATAATCTCTTTTTTTCATTTCCACGATAGACTTTTAACTCGTACATTTTATGCTTCCTCATCACCGTTTGGAAGGAGTACTTGCCGATCTGAGAAGTAAAAGCTCTCGTTACTATAATGCCATCGTATCGTGAAAAGTTATGGAAATAGACCGTTCTAATTTCTTTTTCATCTGATACCACAGCCGCTAAACGCTCTATAAAGTCGAGCATCATACGTTCACTTCGTTTTTTGAAATCTTGTGCTTCCACCCGGGCTTTTCATTCTGTTTTATAGAGACCCGGGGAAATTCTATATAATAATAAATGTAGAAAGGTGAGGGTGAG